>JAZBGZ010000214.1:16079-28746 GCA_037414795.1 Stenodera caucasica | reverse complement strand
CTTCTAGAAAGCCCAGCAATATTCTAATTGGAGCCGGTTGGAAGTTATTAAACTTAATTAAATACACAACAGACAGTCTTATTCTTTATTAAACTTAATAAATCAAATGTTAACTAAAATATAGTTTTCCAACAGCAAAAACTCAAAACTAATAACAAATTTCCACATTTCGAGATAACAAGAAACTGTAAATTAATTTCCATTGTCTCTATTCAAACATTGAAAAGAAAAAACCATTGTTCGCTCTATTTTGTATGTTGTCCCCACACCAAACATACCGTATGTCCCATTTATCGAATAATAATCAAGTACTGGAATAACTTTTGTTTCTTTGGTATTTTTTTTATAATTTATATGTAGGTTTGAAATCACGCAAAGTATTCTTCGGAATATCTATAGTGTATTCAATTTTAAGAGTACACGAAATTTTTAGCCAATCAAAATAATCACCAATTGAAGAGCGAGATATGCTATTGGCTTTTATAATTGTTACCTTGACGACCATGTTTGGCGCGATTTCGACTAGTTGTAGAGAGGACGGCCAGTATAAAGTCTTTGTTTTCACTTTGGACGAAAATTAAAGACATTAAAAGATAATGGCGCTATTTTATTGTTCAATAAAGGATAGAATAATAATCAATACGATCTTTTTAGGGTCGAAATTGTGGAAGTTTCCCAACTATCGTTATCAGTTCCACTAAATTTTTAAATAAGAATCTGAGTTATTTTGAGAAATAGTTCAAATGAATGTACGATTAAGCTAATTCAACTATTTATATTATATTTGAATTGTAAATTTTAGGATTAGATCGTTTGAATTTTCATAGGAAAAAATTTATTTCAATTGCAAATTAGGCGATTTAATGAAGCTGAATTTTCCAAATTTCTATTTGAAATTGTCGTTTAGAAATTTTCCAAATATCTTTAGATAAATCGATCATGTGTGAAATATAGGAGGAAATTTGATTTCGATAAATTGCAATATGCAATATTATAAATTGCATAGATTTTCTTTTGAAGAGACGCCTGCGCGTCTTGTTTGAATTTCCGTCAGCTGTTTTATTACAGCGTCGAAAACGCACTGTTTACATCAGTTCAGTGAATAGCGTCGGTGGCGTCGGTTCCCTGAATACAGCCCTTCATTGAAAAATTCGACGTTATCATATTTACAAAATTAAAAAATAATTATGTTCTTTAAATTTGATTATAAATGATAGATTTTGGAGACGATTGAGTATTTCGCTCGAGAAAAATGTTGGTGTTCGATCGAATTGTATTTGTGTTTTTACTGGAAATAACAGCGATTCGGGCCAGATTAATCCAAGAAGGTATGCACTTATTTATAGAGAGCAGTTTTAAAAGTCTATCCCATTTCAACGATCATCGTACATTCAACTTTTGTTCGTATCTTGTCTTTATTCCCGAGGGAACGTTTGGATTAAAAAGTTACATTGTAGAAGTTTCGAGATATTTTTCATTTTAAAACAACCTCATCCTTATACTTGTTACAATAATTATTATTTTCCCATTAAATACTGTTTGAATTAGAATTTATTGAGATGACGGTAAAATTGGTGGAGGCGCCGGGCGCAACTGTAATTATTTTCTCATTATCTAAAGCGAACGAATTGAACTCTTTCGCAATAAATAGTAATAAGAATCACATAATGCACAAAAAATTAAAATAAAATACGGCGGAGATTCGAACATGTGGATGTTAGAGTTATATTCGCCTTAAGCTATATAGCTTAAGTAAAGTTGTCTCAAATATATTTTTCTAGACGGATTCAGCTAATATTAACATTGGGAAATGTGATACATTGCTCGATTTTTTTCTCGAAATTATTGTTTATGTGCGTTTCGATGCGTAAACACCGTTTTTTTGTGTTCAACCCTAAATTCCGTCAGCGATAAATTTTCGAGTATTGTTGAACCCCCGCATAAATGTAAACATATAACAAACACACATTAGAATCCATTAGATATTTTGGCAAATACCCAATTTTACCATTGTAGCAGTGTTATATTTTTGGATAAACGAAAATTAGAGGGAGGCTCGAAACAAAAAAATCTGCTATTTAATAATTTCACGGTTATAGCGGCGGAATTGTTGAAATTGGTTGGTTTTTAAAACGTCTGTTTTTTATAGATCTTGTAGTCGTAAAATTATTCCTATCATTTCAACCATAAAACCGGCGTTTTTTCGGTCTCAATCCTCTCATCTTCTTATTCGAGCATAAAAATTTCAACTCCATACCTATTAAATTAATTTTTTTCACTTATTTCAAAAGAACAAGGAATAATATTTCGTGATGTTGTATTTATTCGAGTTGTTCACAAAAAGAGCTTGATCGAACAATTTTACAAAGTCGAAAATACTTTGAGTTATACGAAACTGGACATGAAATTGGAAAAAAGTGAAGATAAGAATTCGATCTGACAAATATTTGACCGGATTCCTTCAGTCAAAAATCACCATTCTCTCGAATTTGATTCGAAAAGTTTTCTAGTTTTACAATCGAAAAACTCGATTCTCAACATAAGGTGATTCGTTTTGAAATAAATATTCTAAAATACGAGCTGTGCTTAATTGAAAACTTTAATGTTCATTTTATTTTGTCGTTCAGACAGAGAAGCCCAATAATCCTCTTATTAAAATAACAACTATTTCAACATTAAATGCAAATAGAAAAGTTTAAGTACTTTTTGAATTTCATTATTATTGCTAATTTTCCAACTAGAGTGCGACTTAAGTATCAAACTATATACTAGTGACTTCCATCTATTATTATAATTTAGAACTATTTTAAAAGTATTAAAAACAAACCATAAAAACTACAATTATTGAAAAAATTCATGGTTTCTCCCGGCGCATCCACCATTTTTACAATTTCTAAATTAAAAGTTATTAACAAATAATTGACGAACATGTTCAAAGTGATTGCTATAAATATAGAAAAAACAAGCGGAAAACTCAATTCACTATAGTCCATTGATTATACGAACTGAGGAAAATCATTTTTCCGGTTTAGAGAGATCTACCGGATTGCTCGTTTCAAACTAATTGGACGTGTCTAGAATACAGCGTCTATCTCTCTCTATATTTCTATAATCTCAATCTCAATAAATAATATTCCAATAATTGTGTCATTCATTAATATCACAATAATGAATATAGCTCAACAACTATTAGAATGATACTCGCCTCGGATTAACTGTAATATTATTTGTATAAAATAAGGGTAGTTTAGTTATTAGTTATGGTAACGGGGTGAATATTGTCAGGAAACTAAACGGCCTAAACTACGTACAACTATCATCATTAATCACTAGTTTTAGTCTAGGAATAATTGTGCCCATCTCTAACACAAAAGCTCGATTGTAAATCTTTAGTGACAGTAGTTTAGATCATTATCAACCAATAAAAAATGCTCCTCTATCTCTATAAATTCAAATATTTTCTAATATGGGAGTATTAAAGTGGATTTTGTCCGTTATAAACGGTATAATTTACAAGTTTCATGGGGAAAATCTATGGGACATAACTATTTCATCTAGTCGTTGAAATGGGACGTTTATTATTATTAATTTCTCACACAATGTTGCATTTAACAGCTTCAATATTGTTCAAATTTCATCTATTTTAGTTTAACGATCAAAAAGAATTTTTAATAAAAAAAATTTCAAATCAGCTATTTCCAGAGTATCAGCAGATTAATAGATATAGTTTTTACTCTTTGACGAGAATATAAAAAAATATCACGTCAATTGGAAATATGAAATATTTCATGTTTTATGAACGCTAGAAAAAACGTATATTTACTGTATTTTATTATTTATTGATTTTGTATGCCAAAGATATACAGATAATTACACTCAATCTAGGGGCTAAATCTGTCTTTTTCTAATGCGAGAGAAAACGGGATAAAGCGACTTTATCGGTTCAAATCCCACAAATTCACTAAGCACATAGACAAATTTATAGGAAAATAGCTCTATCTTTGTCGTAATCGGGAATATATGAACTTCATGTTAGTCAAACAGAGAGCTGTATCGCATTAAACTAACACAAATACGAATTTGTAGTTCTATCAAGAATACAATAATTTCGTGAGATTTTCTACCAATTCAGAATAATAATTTATTCTTATTTCTATCGCTTTTGAAAATTGAAAATGCTCAAAAAGGGGTCGCTTTATGCCCCAGTTTGTTTTCTTCAAAGTGTAGAGATGAATGGAGTAAAAATGTTTTAATTTTTGATCAGTGAAAAAAATTGACTTGAATTCATTTGTTTTGATCGGTTGTTTCTCTAATAAATTGGCGTAGAACTCAACCCAATCATGTATCGACTAATCGATGACTGCATCATCTTTGTGAAACGCACCCTTATAAAAAGTCTTCACCCTTAATGGTTCCTCTGTGAGCTCCAAGATTAGTTAATAATTCATTAACTTAATGAAACTGAAACTTTTACTGGAAACTTTCTGGAATTTTATTTGATGCCCCAATTTTCAGGAAATAGGCTTTACAAATCTAATTACTGTTTTGTTAATGGAGAAATTTGTAATGAAAATAAAAATAAAACAACAAAAATAGAGTTTGTTTTGTTTGAAAAATGAGAATAAATAAAACGTGCGTGTTTATACAAAAAAAAAAATAACTGGAGGATTTTGGATTATCCGTTCGGATTATCTGGATTTATGGGAATATTTGAACATTTACTCCTTGAATATAAGTCATGAACTTTTATTAATTTAATATTTAAATTCTTCGTCATTGACAGTTTGGTAATGAATGTCGGAAAATATTGAGAAAAGTCACGTTTGATAAAGTGACTCTATAATTCATTAACTTAATGGAACGTCCATTTCCGAAATTTTATTCGGAATTTTCTACGATTTCCCGAAAGTTTTCCTTAAGGAATCTAGTGGTGTCGTCGAGCGCTCTATACAAGTTGCATTTTATGTCTTCAATCGAAATAAAACCAAATAGAAGAGACGTNNAATATTTATCAACGATCACTTGGACCCGAAAATCGAACAGTATCATCGGCCAACTAATCATGTATCCTGTTCAAGACGCCATTTATTTTGTTTCAACAACCATTATATTGTCAACTTTATATTGTATGGACTGTTCCTCAAATTTCCTTTAATATTCCAGCCAACTATAAATGATAAATTGTGGACATCTTCGAAAGTTTCATCTCATATTCCAGAAAATATATTATCTTTTATAATAATAATAATAATGATTGTAATGATGGTTGCCATTAAAATCGTCTATTTTACAACTGTATCTAATTCATTCGAATATCTGTTACGATCGTACTTAAACCACCCCCTTTATATAAACATTCAGATCAGCCATTAAATTAAATATTAGCGATCTTTAGTATTGTTGGATCGTAATATTTGGTCACGTTTCGTCCATATCGATCCCTTTATCAGCTTCCAAATTGAGAATTCCCATAAAAAAAATCAAACAATTAGAATTAATTATCTTTCTAATACTTTAATCATCAGTTCTCTCGATTTACACGGTTAATATAATGGGGGAGAATTTTGTATAAAAAAAAAATTGGGGTTGTCTGTTATATTTGGCTGTTGATGTGGGGGAAAAGCGACAGTTGAGAAGATGGACGTAATGAGCCGTGGCAGGTGTACTGCCATTAGTCTTCTTTGAAAGAACCTCCCCCCGAACAAAAATAAGGGAGAATTTCTTGTGAATTATTATGGTCTCACTATAGAGGTAGTTAAATAGAACAACACATACCTCGATAAAATGAGCTTCGTGTGGAATGATTATGTCAATGTTTGTTGATGATGACTAGCAGTCAACTCAATTAGTTTCCGTCTGGCTGGAGGAAATTAATCAGATTTCCCAACCATACTGACTAGGGGGATGAAAAGACTAGATCAATATGAAATGAGATAGAAAGTACTAAATATTAATAATCTCGTTAAAGGGGATGATGTTTTGTGTAGTAATTTTTGCTTATCTCTCATCATTATTATTATTGTTGTTGTCATTATTATTATTATTATTATTATTGTTATTATTAAATTAATAAAGTCTAAAGCTGGCTATACCGCAACCGATAATTTTCATAATCTCCAATTTGCAATTTGAGCCATCTAAAACTGGCTAGCTTTTATTAATTAGGCAAGTTGCGAAAGTTTCAACTATTGTAGATTAAGTCAAAATCCTGTATAGCTGTTTAGGGGATGTTTTTATTTTTGGTTTTCCCAGACATTTTTGTATTTATTAATTGAGAATTTCCGTGTCTATATTTCGAGCAAAAACATTTAACGAGACTGGAAGACTAATCGGTTCAGTCATTCACGTCATATCTCAATGTTTCATAACGAATCACCTAGTTTTGTGGAGGAAAATATAAGGGGAGAAAGATCGTTTGTTTAAATAGAGTTATCATGTTCTCACATAGATAGAAGTGTGATAGATTAAATCAGCGGCTCTAAAACTGATGGCTCTGAATTATTTCAAGAGATCACCCGAATATTTTTCATTTCACGTTATCTTGAATTGATTGAATCTTGAATTGTTGGCAACTATTTCGCCCAAATTTCCATTTTTAAATTGATTTTATAGTTCGGTTGACAAATTTTTCAGATCTTTCCCCATAAATTGATGTTTATCCGAGAAAATTTCACGTTCTAGTTCCAATTATTATCTTATTGTATTATAGTATGTAGAAGAAATTTTAAAATGTAAGTCTTTAGAATTTCCACATCCTGAAATCGTAAATTTTCCAGCGAATATAATTATCTTCCTCAATTTTCAACATAACTTATTCATTAATTTATTAGATTTGTAGATTTTTCTCTTGACTGTTTTCTAGTCGAATTTTGTCGTTTTCAGAGCCTCAAGCTAAAAATTGAACTTGCCATTTATTTAAAAACTGCCAGATTTCACCCACAAAATCTCTCAATATTTCATAATAAAACTTCTTATATACCAATGTAACTTTAACGGAATTGAAAATAACCCCTATGGTTTGAGAACCATTGTTCGAAAGAAATCGACATAGAAGTCTACTCCTATAATTTCCCACTGTACGAATGAAATTTCGATCGAAAATTCTCCAAATTTCAAAAACAACCCCGAGCCGTAGTAAAGCAGCTGTAAGGGTGGAAATATGGTGATCGTTAACTAGCAAATAACGGAACATTGAGCAAATTATCAATTCGATTTCAACTTTGTTAAATAATAACAATAAAATTCCTCAAATCAAAACTGTTATTCTGAAGGGGAAAATAATTGGATTTGTTACAAGTTTACAGATTGTAGAATTATTCATTTTTACGAAGAAAAAACCAACAACAGAAACTTTTATCCGTTGCAGATCATCGTGAAAATGTTTTCAAACATAGAAATCTACAGAGATTACATTTCTCTTGTCGTCGTTGTCGTCGTCTTGACATAAACAACTATCTTAAACAACAAAGTTCACGATTTTATTGCATAAATAATTTATTTTTATCTTATTGAAACTATAATTTTAGGCTGTTATTCCAGGCATTTGCATGAATGCCGACATTCATAAATATTCATACAATCAAATTCGACCGAATATTTGAATTTTATCATTTTCTTATAAACTCGCGAATATTCCATCTAGCTATTTGACAAACCTCAACGAACAGATTGAAGCTCGTGATGTGGCTTTCGCAAACTATATCAAGATCGATCCTTATAAATTCGCCATCTCGCTATGTGAAATTCGCCATTCTGTTTATATCACAAGCAGCTTCAAAAATGATCCCGTTTCAATATAAATTTTTTGCCTTATTTCCATCAACGATAGGTAGGTATATCTAGTTGTGCGGCGCTATAAACGCTCAACATAAAGGCCCTTTAAGGACAAAGGTGGACAATTTCAACTCCATACCTAGCCTATCTGTATATATAATTTGTCGCGGCACATCACAAAGCGGCCCTTATATTAAATTTTAACAAACTCGAATAAGGGCGAGGACTTTATGAAAGAGGTGTCAACCTACTCGCATCTTTGATCAAGTGTTTTTTTCCTCGTTCCCACCATTTTTCTGTCTGTTCTGATTATTACTGAATTTTAATTGAAATTCTTGGCGCGATCAAAGAATTTTCCTCGCCTCATATTTTTATTCGCCCTCAAAAAAACAAAATAAATAGAAATTATGATTTATATTTTAGCCAACAAGTCCGTAATTTTTATTCAGCTTAAAACAGGTAAATTTGAAATTTGTATCCACGTCCTGCATGAATAAATTCTCTATCTCAAGCCCAACAAAAAGGAAACACCCATATTTATTGTACGAGCATAATCTCTCTCTTTCTGTTTTAAAACTTTATAAATATAAATCATTTTCTAGCGCGGCATTAGTTCTAGACAACTATTGTGGAGACTAGAGCCCTTCAAAACGAGCTCTGTCATCAATCTAGTATTGCGTCATATGTTGAAAATATGCGAATTTCCACGGAAATCCTCCTTTTTCTTTCTTAATAATTTCATTTTTTCGACCGGCAAATTTATGGGGCGCATTATCAACTTTCCCAGACTTCCAAGATCGACTCGAATTATTTCAAGCAAATCTTCGATTTAAACTGAAGTTTTCCCAATTTTCCCCTATCGGTGAAAGAAAATTCGACGAACCACTATGTTGCAGAATATCATTTCGAATTGATAACAACGATTTCGTTTGTAAAAATCGTTTGAATATTGCTGTAAACTCAATTTCAGCTATGTGTAAAAATGGTGGAGGCGCCGGGTGCAGATATTTTATATACTGAAATTACAAACATTCCGTTCGTTGGAAAATTTATTCATTCGGTGATATTCCATTTTCACTTGTTTTTATGTATCACGGAAGTTTTTTTAACGTTTACAACAGGAAATAATGTGCTCCGTTCAACTGTGAAAGTTTCCGTTCAACACAAAAATAAACCCCAAAAATTCCATTGACAATAATAATAATAACGATAGTGTCGAGTTTAATGTGGAAAAAGCGTTGATGCGAAAGAAATAATTACGAAAAGAGAGGGGTTGTTTCGGCAGGATATTATAAAACGAGAAAAGTTGTCCTAACAAGATTACTTATCATCCCCCAACTTTAGATCTTGTTGGATTAAAATTTATTCTAAGAAATTTCGATAGTCGTCTTGTATTAGTCCTGTTTTGTATATATGGATTATGTATACCATTTCCTGAATCTATAGGGGATGGGGGTGAATTGATGCGAATACAAAACGATGTTCCTACCCCCATCATTAAACCTAACGATGGCTCCGCAGGGGCGGGAATAATTTGAATAAATTTAAATTTCTCTCTCTTTCTCTCTCTCTATAAAATAGAATTTAAAAAAAAAACTAAATGTATTTAATTTAATTGTTTATTTTGAACTCAACTAAACTAGAAAGTATTGAAACAGAAAAAAAATAACCCCCATATTATATTATTGTTGATGATGATGATAATCATCAAGTTCGTAATGTTCAACAGCTTGGAAACTTGTCGACATTATTACAATATGAAAACCTAGTTTTACTGTATGTTTTTGAACAAAAATGGCCAAATACGAAATTTCATTTTGTCCTAATAAGCTAGCCAAGCAAGAACATTTCGAAATGGGGTGGGTATTGTTTTTATGGGGTGCGGATTATCTGGTAGAGTTGGTGTCAGGAGCCATTAACTTTCAACGGAAAAAGACAGTCATATGTGGATGGAGAAGGGGTGGTTTTTCAAGTAAATATGAAATATAGTCTTGCTTGCAGGTCGAATGAAATCAAACATGCTCCGTTTTGAAAGTACAAAAAGTGCTGAAAATACTGAAAATTTTGATAGTGGAAAGAATTTCAATTTTTTTTAATACACAACAATTTTGATTTCGACTAAACTGTCGACTTAATTTCCATATTGTTGTTGGCAGAGGACTGGAACACACCCTTCAATAAAATGAAGGATTTTTGGGGAGTAAACATCACGAATAAATCGCTACAATATAAAGCAACTGAAGCAATGTTAAACTGTTATAAAAGTACCAGTTTCCGAATAAACTCAATGTCGTAAACAAAGTCATGGAATGGGACATGTTTTAAATAAACATCCCCTAAAGGCGTGCCATATATTCCATGATACAGTCTATAAAGTAAACCTTCGGAAATAGGCGAGGCTTTTAAACCATTATAAAATCGACTAAATTATGTGATAAGATTTAATATAAAGTCATAAAATCATAAAAGGGCTCAATAATACGACAAAAAAAAAGAGAGAGAGAGAGATATAAAGTTCGGGAATAAGGCTATTGTAGTTGGTTATATGAAACAATAGAATTTATAAAACGTTTACAAATATACGATAAATTAGAAACAACGGATTATTAGTTGATAATAATTTTAGGGGAATCGATAGAGAAAAGGTCCATTATATGTGTTTATTGTTGTTGATGTTGTTTATATAAAAGGGTTGTTTTCATCAAAACTATTCACAGGAATATTTCGTGACTCGTATCCTTTACGCTCTAACTACTCAAACTTGAGCTTCTACTATATCCTTTTGTCTAATCCTACAATATAGATGAATATATACACCAACACATACATATATATTACAGTTACATATGTATATAATGACAAAAACTTCACAATACATTCCTTTCTATTATCGCTACAACGCACAAATTACGATTTTACATTGTTTAAAGTTTGAGAAGGATCCTCAAAGACCGCAAATTCGAACGGAACAGATGAAATTGAAATTGTTTAAATACTGGAAATTAAACACACAAAAAAAAATAATTGATTACCCTCAAATAATAGAGTTTGGGGAAATTTTGGGCCCCAAAAAACTATTTGCCGCCGGTCCTGAAACGAAAACCGAATCCAAACGTATAAATTAACACAGCAATCGGCATTCAACTGTTATTATCGATATTGCAATCAAAATCTAATCCTGTTAAATTGGACTTTGAGGAATTAGAGTTTTGAAATTGGTTATAGAATTGTCGTTTTAAACAATTTTAATGGAAACAAAACAAAAAGATATTGCACCAATCAATCATGTACAAATCCAAGAAAAATAGAATTAAAAAAAAATTGATTGTAAGCTTTTGTTTCGATAGATATGTATCAATAACGAAACTTTTATTATACCACTTATAAATTGACGTCATAAAAACTTTTAGTGGATGGTTCGATTATTTTTTTTTTGTTTTTGAAACACGGCTATTGTTGAGATGCGAATTGTTCCGCGATTACGATTCCAAACTTTGATTGAATTGATTATTTGAGGCGATAATTTATGGTTTCTCTATGAAGTCAGTTGATTGGAAATTTGGAATCAAAGTCGAGGAACAATCGTTTATTGTGATTTAAAGTTTCATTTGTTTTGTTCACTTGAATCATAATATTCCAAACTGGAAATTGAATTATTGGTGAGCTTGAAAAAGAAGCCTCTGTAATGTCAGTTTATGTATTTATTTACTAGATTTTTCGGATGCTTTTACAAATTTTCATTATTTTCATTAAAATTGTAAGATTTCCCAATTCATTAGCCGCTTAATTGAAAGTTAGTACTTGCTCTCATATTTGTGGGCAAAATAGGGGATGGAGTTAATTCGTCTAAATTAGTAAAATATTTTTCGCACATTTTAGAATCAAGTTTTACGAGTGTACTAGATTTTTAGGGAATTCTCAAGAAATTCTCTGTTTGATTTTGGCCATTTTTCAAATAACTTTAAATTATCAGATTTATTTCGATTCCAAAAAAACAGCTCGATATTTCCACTAGTTGTTCTAGCTGTGACAATTTTCTCCTTTTTACAGTGCTCGCTGAAATTTCCACATTTCTCGAAAAAAAAACTCTCCAATTCTCTATCAACGTTACATTAAACATAGATATTATCGATATTTCCAATTATAGAAAATGATTCGTATCTCTGGATTCGATTATACTCGTAAATCGTCTTTATCATTATTTTTCCAAATTACTGCTTAATCTATTTCCATTTAGTTTGATCCAGATAGAAATCATCCAAGCGATTAGGAATTTATCTTCAAATCCTTCCTTATCTCCTATTTACTTATTGATCCTATTCTGGAGACCGTTTCGATAATTATTTGGCGATTGAAACCGTTATAGAAAAAAAATCATCAATTTCTCCCAACAATTATTCTCGACTTTATTCACGTCAAAAATTGTAGCATTCATCAACTGATAACGGAATCTTGTTGATATTTCTACTAATACTGTTAAAACTCTAGAGACACATCAATCTGTTTGTTGTGTTCTTGATTTCGTCTTTTGTTTGTCTGTTAAATTAAATTAAGATAAATTACACAACCATTAAATGTTGAGTGAACATCTCGCATCTTCGCACGACAGAACACAATCGACGGAAATCGATAAATGGAATAATAGAAATTTCCCATTGAATTGCCATTTTTCTATTCTGCAATTGTTCTTAATTAAATACAATAATTCTCAGTTTCAATTCGATTCGTATTCGATAAAATTAAATCGGCACAATTATTTCCAGTTGCAGCTTCAAAGACGAATTATATTAAGAATTTCGTAGTTTGTCTTCGCCCTTTCGAATTTTCAATAAACATGAATAATTGAATGCGAAAAGAATTTATTGAATTTTAATTATTTACGTAGTCGAATATC
>JAZBGZ010000213.1:11389-43030 GCA_037414795.1 Stenodera caucasica | reverse complement strand
ATCGGAACGAGACAGGTCAATAAAGACGATTGCATCTCAAACGGACAAATTTTTATCGCGTTATTTCGAAATTGCTTCAATCAAAAATAATTACATCACATTTTATATAAATATAAATATATAAATATCGATAATTTTCGACGAAATTATGATAATTAGTCTTGAATTCTAAACAAGTAGTTTGATCTCGTTACTTTTGATTTTGTCATTGATCGTCTCATTTGCTGATAAATGCGAATATTTATAGTTTACATAAGCGTAATTCTGATTGAACAGTTTAACATGATTGTAATGATTGAAAATTGTGATCCAAGCGAACCAGAAGAGACCTGCAATTTCACCAAATTAACTCCACCACATTCGGGAGATCCCCGGAAAACTCACCAACAACGAAGAAATTGATCAGTGTCTGCAACTCATCCCCTGTCGATATATACAAAATGGCATAAGTTGTAACCATTACGAAAATTGGACCTGTAAAACAGAGCCACGGTAACAGAAATAGATGGTTTTCCTGAAATTTCATCGATTAAGTTTCCGTTAACGTTTCTAGCGCGGATGCTCCATTATCTCTACCTTAATCGCTCCCGTATACAGTGAAACTATAATAACAGTCTGTAATATTGTAATTAGGAGGAGATAAGTTAATTGGCTCAAATCGACCAAATCTTCAAGGTTGATAATATCGATTATAGTTTCATAAGTTCTGATTATCAAAATAGCCTAGAATTTCCGAATTTTCTATTTAAATCAACGAATTTATTCAACTGAAACTCACCAAATGTAAAGTTGCTATTATAATTGTTGGATATTTCGATTTTTGTAAATTAATTGTGAAAATTCGATAAGTATCCAACATTTTTCGGCCTGTTTTGAAGCGATCACATCACATCAATCGTAAATATCGGTGAATCTATCATCGATTTTTTTTTTATCTTATCATTAAAAAACTAACTGATAAGACTCTCCCTAATTTCTAGCGGAAATCGCTCAAATTCAATGATAGTTGGTGGTGTCAAATCATATTTCGGAAAACTATTTTGACAGTTCAAGACTAGATTTTTTTCAGCCGGAAAATAATTTTCAAAGCCTAATTTATGCCAGTTTTATGCAACCAATTCGACAAATGTACTCGATGGATTGAGATCGGAAAGGAAATTCTTTCATTTTCCCGATTATCGAGGAGAATACCTTGAACTTTTGCAAGTAGACTCATCCACATAATCATCGATAAACTCAACAAAATTAATATTTCCAAATAATCAACTTCAGTGTTATGAAAGTTCCCGGGCACGCTCCCCATTCGCCTTATCAATAATCCAATCTAATAAATATCGCAGTTAAAAAGGTCAAAAGGAGGTAAAATAGAAAAATGTGAAGTTTAATACACGATTATAATTCAGATTTATCGATTTTTTCGCCTAATTTGAAACAATCAATCTTGGCAACCGGTTGGGTTCGATTAAGGTACACGAGTTGGGGTCCTTTGGCCTATCAATGCATAATAATGGGCCGTATCAATTATTTTTAGTTGGTCAACTAAATGCACGAAACGACGGTAGTGTTGGTGGCGGCGACGTTTTTCCCGTCTACCCCATTAGAAAATCGATCGTTTAGACAAAGAAAACGAATGTTTGTTACCGTGCTAGAGGGTTGTCTTCAATCATAACGCAACGTGCTTCCATTACAACAACTCGAATTTTCGTAATTGTTTTTTTTTTCTTCTTCTCTAATAACAAAATGATTGATTACAAAACACCTACTGGCAATGAAACACTTCTCGATCGTGTTTCATCAGCTAATAATGAGAATTCAATTTCGCTCACATGGCTATGGGAAATAATCGTTCGTACTCGACGTCTACCCGGTAAGTTACCCAATTATCGTCCACAATAATTAATCGTGATTATTATCGATTATCAGATAATTTAGACGCTAAAATTCTGTTTCTGGCGCTTCGCGATCGTCTGCGAAATCCGGAACGCGAAGTCCGCCAGAACGCTTTACGGGTCCTCGTCGATTTGATCCCGGTCGTCGATCAGAACGTCCTCGATAATCACATGGAGATCTTGTTTCAAGATTTGATAGTGAATTTGTCGTATGCGGCGCCGGCTGTCCGGAAGGGCGCTATTGACGTCGTCCGTAGCCACATCAAGCACAGTCTTCAGCCCAACGAAATTCTGCGGAAATTCCTCACAGCCATACCTCAAGACAACCACCTCGTCTTAGGCCTGATACTAGCCACACCTTATCTGATCAACATCAACGGTATCAGCGAAGCTATGCTGATTTTCGTATTGGAACAATTGACTGATGATTTGAAACAAGAGTTTCTCAAAGAAGCGTCGCTGAATTCTTTGGTGAAGATCCGCAAAAAATTGGGCAAACAAAGATTCAATGCTTTGTTAAATCAGGATGTTGTGAATCATTTCGAGGAGTTGTGTAAACAAGAGAATTTCGTATTGGAAAATTCAGCGTCAATAAACGATAATGTTATTTTAGAAACTGAAATTACTTTAGACACAGGCCCGGCGATTACCATGAAAATCCATGAAGAATCCGCGAATTTCAGCGACAGCGACGACGATTACAGGTGAGTTTACGCAATTTTGGTGAAATTCTGGTTGATAAAAGGAGAATTCCAGGAAAAATCAGGCGTTCGTTCAAATGTTGACTGATGATAGTGAAGCGGAAATATTGAATCGCAGTCCGCGAAAAGTCCATTTCGGCGGTGAAATTGTCAAAATGCGCACCCCCGAAAGTGACAGTAACCAGCCGAGTGATGATAATGATGCTCAGACATCTTTGATTATCGATCGACCGACTAGTATCAAAATAACAGTCAGTGATAAAGTGGCGGCGATAAGGACACGTCATAGAAGCATGATACCGGTCAGGATAACGACAGGATCGTATCCGGCGTCGCCTCGTAAAGAACTTGTTAATAATCGACGTCTACACAAATCGGCGCCTGAATTGCGAAAGAGCCGAAAATCGAAAATTCCCTTAATTGATAGCCAATCGATTAGGAAACCGCAAATTGAAGTGCAACGACATCGAATTAATCCCCCAATTCAGAAAGAAATTTATCACAATTCAATTCCGAGTCCTGTCGCAAAGGAAATTGACTCTGACATACAGTATAATAGTTTTCAAATATGCAAAGATGACGTGAAGACAGAAGAAGATTCGATTTTGGGCCGTATCGTTGATAATCTACAACAAAAGGTAAAAATGGGTCATGGAATATATTTGCACGTAAATCCCCCTAAATATTTGCATTGCTTACTAATGAGCGTGATTACAGCACGTCAACTGTGATTATCCTCAATTAGGACTCGTTAAAAATAAAATATTATTTCTTACTCACTTTATAATTGAATAAAACAAGTGTCATTACTCTCTTTCTATTATTCATAATTTATTGAGGATAATCGTCATTGTAACATATCGATCGATTCGATATGTAATTGTTACAATTTTCCTTTCTAACGATGTTAAAATAATATCAAAGATTAAGGGTGCGATATAGACGGGAAACTAGGACATTGACTTCTCTAATCCAGTCACAACATCTAAATTTCGATTAAACTCATTTTTTTATTGTTTCAGGATGTCCGCATCAAAAGTCGTTATTTGGACGATTTAATTGTTATTTTGCAAGAAAATCCAGCAATTCTAACGAAGAACAACATTGAACCACTTTTGCACGCTTTATTTACGTGCGAATCGAACTATCGACTACAAAATCGAGTTCATGTATAAAATTACAATGTCGATAAGCAGAGTGTTTCTGGAAAATTCATCCGAAACTAGCAACATTCCCATCTCTATCTCGAGTCCAGTTTTGATGCACGAAAATTGAGCTTTCAGCATTGTTAGAGCTTTGTCTATGAATTTTATCGCATTTAAAGCATTTGAACTTTAAATTTTATAGAATGTCCTAGCGAAAATTGACTCTAAGCTCTGATCAAGGCTCGTGACTCGCAGATTCGACAATAAATTGAATCATTCGTGCCACGGCTTCGCTTAAGAAAGCGAGTCATTTCTATAGCTCATCTTCAATGAGCCTCAGATAGGAGGCATCTCCATGTGACATTCGATATAGATTTTTCTTTGAGATTTTGAAGCTAAATATGGAATAATTCCAGGAATACTCTGCTGATTAGAATTGTGGTTTAATTCCGTTCTTTTGTTCTGTAGGAAGCTTTGAGCTTGATCATAGCGACTGCTGATCCGAGACTTCTCGAAGACTCGATGCGACTCTTCAGCAACAATTTAGTCAAATTTGAATCATCGCAAAGTGTCCGTTTGAGTTTAACATTGATGCAGAAAACGTCACCACGTCTATTTTTCGATAATTTAACAATCGACGAACCGAAAGAGAGAATTCTGCAAATATTAATAGCAGCATCTCGTATTTTTCCCAGTTCCGATATCGATATCAATCGAGGTGTTCAATTGGCGTTTTACAGCATGCAAGATTCGAGACGTGCTGTCAAACAAGCAGCACTCGAAGTTTTGGCCAGTTTGGCCCAAATAGCTGGCAATAGCCGAATTTTGGAGATTGTCAATAATTCGGTTCGAAATCAGGACGACTTCGAGTCTCTATCGCGGATTATTCGAACAAGGTGACTCAGATTGATTGACGAATCATCAAAGTTTGATTAAATTTTTTTAGATTATCCAGGAAACAACTGCCGATGGTCGATAATAATGGCAATATCCGGTATTCGAGTCCTCGGGAACAAGAGGAGTTCGACTGGTTGTGCGGTGGAGTGATCAGCATTCGAAAAACTGCGTCATTAAGCTCGATTAAAGCGTCATCGAACAACTTTTGGAAACACAATTCACGGCATGATTTCGATGTAAATGTAAATTCCTCGTATAATTTCGATGTGTCGCAAAATTCAGCTGATGTTGTAAGCTATATAATTAGATATATGTATATGTATATAATTTTTTTTTGTAACATGCAAATAGATTATTATGACGTCGAATATCGTAAATCGTGCAGTCACGCCGCAGAATACGGGTGACGTTTAGAACGGGGTGGCGTTTGTGAGCCAGTTACTATCGATCAACCACAAAACAGTTGCTAAAACAACCTTCTTCCATATTTTTTTTAGTGGTTCTTATTCATAAATTATTGCTTTATTATCATGTTATTGTGTCGATTATACGCTCTTCGTCCATTATCTTTGAACAATTTTCTTGGGGTAGGTTATCGATCTCTCCCTAAAAACGGCTATAATTTTTTGTTACAGGACGAATCTTCAACGAATCACACAACAAACGAGCGAATATGGGCGGTTGATAGTTCGAGTTTCCCAAAATTGGACAATATCGGCCATAAAGGTAACGCTACACAAATACTCGAATCGCAAAATTCCAAATTGATTCGATTGCAGTCGCTTTGTATCCGGTGTATGTTGTTGGTGAGAATCAGAGATTTTCGGATCGCGGCCGATCGAGCTCGCCGCCGAAGAATCGCCGAAATGAGCCAAAAAATCGCCGAAGTTTCCGCCACAACGACCAATTCCGCAAAAGTCTCTCCTCCGAACAGATCGACAACATCGATAATCGCCTGCAGGAGTCCGCTGCGTTCTCGTTGTCCAGCCGATCGTCCACCACATCGACGGGATCGTCGACGAAAAGCGGCGTTTGGTTCAAGACCAGCATTCCGATACCGGTGAATGGGGCCGATGCGAAGCTGAAATTGCGCTACAATCGACACCAGAACGAGGCGTATTCGGGGCCTTTGATCGCCCAGGAGGCTTTCAATAAGTGAGTCGATTCGCCAAGGACCTTTGTTGATTCTAGAGCTCATCAATTCATAATAGGCGCAAAGGCGAATTATTTGTAAAATATTTGAATAACAATTGAGTTGATTGGCGTCGAGTAGCTGTAAAACAATCGACTAACTGTAAAATTGTCAACATGTGGGTGATAAATTCGCTCGTATTCACGATATTTCCAGAAAGTGGAAGAAAAGCTTGTTATTTTCCATGAAAAAAACACACACAAAGAAACTTCGCACGGACGCTAGAATCGATTTTCTCGACGAATTGTTGGTGAATTAATTGCTTCAATTATCGATCGTTCTCGCCCCATATTATCGTATGCAATATGAATTTTAAAAAGGTCACCTCTATTTTTTTCTACGAAAACACCCCTTGAAAATTCTAGAATTTCACCACTTTCGTTTAGTTGCTTTTTTTCTTTCAATTTCAAATGGAAATAGGTGAAGTCGATAATGATAATGACGCTGTATATTCTGCCATCGACCTATGACCGGTCTATAAGAATGGCGGTATTTGAGGGGAAATGGGTGCGGGGGTGGAGGCGACGGTCAGCTAACAACCAGTATACCAATCAATGCGACCAACACACATAAGTGGCTTGGGAATTAGTTCGTAACGGCCGCGTGACAAAGTTACAATTCGAAAAACAATATCAGATTTAGAAACACAAAAAAAAATGTTGTGTACAAACGCCGCTTTTTTTACGAAACCATTCGAAAAATCGGCGAAAGCGAACGTTTGGGGCTTACAAGACACCAAATGGGCCCTATGGACGTGTTGTGGATGCTTCAAAAAAAACCACATAACTCCTGTAACTACAACAAGACACAATTCGTCGATTTTATCAATCAAAATAATTGAAGATACACAGTGAGTCGCCCTATTTACTCCAAATATCGATCGATCCTTGAATTATTAATCACACAACTTAATGTTGTTATATTTATTCAATTCTTTTCACAGGACGAAATTAGAAAGCGCTGTCAATTCGCCTGTAATCGAACGAAATTCGCCTGAACCCCTACCTAGTCCGCATCTTCCACCACCCAGATCGTCCGGATCGGAATCTTCAGGATACTTCACGCCGCCCCCTGAACATCACCTGAAAGATCAAGTATTGGAGCGCTACGTAACTGAAGATATTCTAGAAGAAGTCAACAATAATCCGCCCAATTTTCAGGTGATTGCCGATTCTGAAACTGAAAATCAAGATGTCGCTTTCGTTGTAAGTAACTCAAATTTAATTCGACGTAATTGCTGATTCCGGTCATTTCCAGCGACAGTCTTCGGATAGTTCGATGAGTGAAGAGCCGGAAAAGCGGGAATCGAGCACGGATCGCGCCGAAAATCCCCCGACTAGTCCCTCAAATGGGGTAGATTTCAATGAGAATCCTCGAAATTTCGAGCAACGTTCCAAATCGCGTTCGGAAGGCAATATTAACCGTATTTTACCGGATATTGAACGTAAATCGGTGAATTCGGCGCCACCACTTAACGAAATTATCAATTTCAATGTTGTGCCTTATCGCTATCCGGAATCACCGCCATCACCACAAACCGTAATAAAAACGTCTTTACCCGGATCAGTGGAGTCGTCCGAACAAAGTCCAGTGATAGAATCGGTTAATGAAACGCCGAAACGTCTGAATCGGCGCAGTATTTATTCGAGGGGCTCTTTGAAACGGAGCCAATCAACATCGCAACCGATCGAAATTCGGCCTTATAGCCGTCCGAAAGAGGCACTATTGCAAGGCTTAAATCAGATGAATAGCTGCGATTGGGAAACAACAATGCAAGGCTTGAATTGTTTGATAAGATTGGCGCAGCATCATCCGGATATATTGGAGGCGCAAATGCATTCGATTTGTATGGCTCTAGCGAAAAATATTAGAAATCTACGTTCGCAAGTTGCTCGGACGGCTTGTCGAGCAGCCAGTGAAATTTTCGTAACGTGCCGTAAAGGCTTAGATGTGGTAAAATCCAACAATTCAACCCAAAATTAATCGATTGATGATTATTTTTTTAGGAATTGGAAGAACTAGCCGGACCACTTTTACAACGTACGGCTGATACGAATAAATTTCTGAGAAGTGACGCCAATTCGACTTTAGACATAATGAGTTTGAATTTGTCGATACCACGAGTCGTTGCTGTCATCACGAATAAAGGGTCGACGCATCAGAATAGTGTCGTACGAGCCGCTACTGTACGATTATTGAGCGATATAGTCGGCCGTATCGGCGTCGAGAGGGTTTATCAATTACCGAAGGAGACAAGAGAGAAATTCTTTTTAGTTGGTGCCAATAGTTTAACTGAAGGTAGTCTAGAAAGTAGGAAATACGCTAAAATTCTGATGAGTACGTTGAGTAAACATCCACAGTTTCATAAAGTACTCATTGAATCGGTACCGACACATATTATACGACATATAACAAAAGCACTTGGATCACTCAAATAAATTTATTGGAAATTTACAAAATAAAAAATCTATTATTGGAATCTGGTATTACCGGACTCTTCCAATCTTGTTTCGTTTTCTTTTCTATATTTATAAATTCTAAAAATTTAGTATGGTTAGAATTAGAACTATCAATAAAAATTTTATTTCTTAATTCGATTATTTATTCCGAAAAATTGAAATTCGCGGATTCCCTATTTCGGCGCGAAACATGCAAAATTTGAATTTGACACTCATACTTCTATATCTGAGAATATTGACGAATTGTATTGTTGGTTGCATAATATATACGGTGCGCCAATACATTGGGACTATTTTATTGTAGTAGCTCTTTTATACAGTAGTTTTTTTGTGATGCATAGTTAGACCGCCAGATACGTATTCAAGTTAATTGAGAATAATAATGAAACATTAATAATTCTCATATTCTAATTTTTCGATTGATTATCTTAGATAAATATTCCATTTAATAACTTGGTATTTAAGTCATAGTTGGGGGCGTGATTGTTCTAGTGTTTTTTATTTGATAAAACGGTATCTAAAGTTTTACAAGAATTGTTTTTTTGATTTCTGTTGCATTTTAACATCAAGATGACATCTAAGAGAATCAAAGGCAAACAACGCAGGAAAATGAGGCATTGTTAGGATGTTATAGGTGGTCAATATATATTTATTCTGATGAGTTATTCATATTTTACCATACAACTTGAGCTCAATTATTTCTTTGAACCGGTGATGTTACCATTCGTGATTTTTCAATATGCCATCTAGAGGAATTCAATGGAACTAATATAGGTACAATGACATGTTATCATATGATTGGCTGCGATGAAGACGCGTTAAAATAAGATGCAGATCAATTCACTACTAACGATCTGAGATTGCTGCTGAATTAACGATATTAGCGCCATCTGATATGGCGCTTTTGAACTAATTCGCTGAAGCTCTCTCCAATACTTTTCTAATTGTATCGTTTGTTGACTAGATGGCGATTTTTATCGAATTTTTGATGATAATGCTCGATTATATTTGTCGAGCTTTCATTAATTGATGAATTTCATAAAGTTAACGTAAATATATTTATTGATATTAATATTCCATTAGAAAAGTTGAAATAAATCCGAGTTCGGGTTTCTATCAAGTATCGATTGATTGTTGTAAAATAGTTGGTATTGATTATTATTATTTCTAATTATTGAGTTATTATCTAATTCCATTTCATCTGTGAAGATTGGAAATGTATTGATTATAATTTGATTGAAACGGCAGTCAATAGGATACCGGATCTTATTCGACTCCGACTGGTTGAATAACAAATTAGTTCGCTCGAATTTATTAAATATTGCTTTCAGTTATAGATTGTCTATACATTATAACGAAAGGACAATACTCGCGTTATATTATTACTGTATCGTAGGGCATAACATGCAAACAAATTAACGATTGAATAGAAGGCGGTGGCGACCGTGAGAGAGCAACATCTGTTGAAATACAAGTCCACTTTCAAGATATTCATTATTCATAATTATGCTTCCACGTAAATTTTGTAATTGTATTGTAGTTATTTGTTTCCAACAATTTTTATCAACCATGCAAAATTCAAATAATTCGATAATCTTCTAAATAAATAAATCGATCGGGGGCAATTTTTCCATTATTAGCGGCTAAATTGTTTGATTAAAGGCCGCTTTCTACACACATACCCGATACGGGACCATTTCCCAAATAAATCTCAAATTACCCCATACCACTTGTAATAATAATAATAATAATAATAATAATAATAATAATAATAATAATACAACAATAATATTAGTACGCGGCGCATCCTCAAAGGATTGAGCGCTGCTTTTTTCGAAAATCAAAAACCATAGTGTAGAATAGGAGCGGAACTCGCCAACAAAGGCCTCTAATGTAAGACGAGACATTAATCAGAATGGGTGTAGATCGGCGAAATAAAGACCTCAACAATACAACAACAACATATACACAATACAGTTGGTGATGATAAAATAAATATATCCGATTGACCGACATGTTAAATGGTGGAAATTTATTAAATTCATTAGAAATAATGAGGATTCGTTCTAGTATAATTTTGTATTGATGATCACTAATCACCAGTAGCGCCGTATAATAATAAGTTGCAAGTTTGTTGCGGTATTGTGAGCCGGTGCAACGTCATCGTCGACAATGGACAGATAAGCTGACTTGGTATCATTATCTGCACCGCCAATCATAAATGTTAACAAACACCTAACGTCTGTAATCAGGACATGAGCCGCTTGATTGTTAAAACACCGAATATACAAAAAATAGAGGATTGATTCGCAACCGATTCGACATTGATCCGCGCCTAATCATCCCCCGATTCGATTAGAAATTGTAGTTTCATTGTTCGAATTGTTTAAAGACAAATATACACCTGTCGGTTTGGATGGATGCGCAATTTTGTCGTCGACAGGCTTTCACTTTAATTAACAAACAACAAAAAATGAACAGTTATGAGCCGACATGAAAATTTAATAGTCGGGATTAATAAATGGAGGAATTTAAATGGTGGCGGTATACATTATATACCTCTACACAAACACATGGATATATCATAATAACAATTATGGCCGCCTTGACATATCAAATACGATTTAATATAAATGCGAACTGTGAACTAGAATCCCTTTCCGGTCGCCTAGATGACGGCTTTCAGCTGTCGACGTGTTACCGCAGACCTGTAATTTACGCTGAAATCCGGCCATTGTTGAACGAAAATTGACAACAAAGCAGTCATCATCATCATCATTATCATTAACCGCAAATGAAATAGTAGGAGTAGCTTTGTTTATGGAAAATTCCTTCCACGAAGAAGGCACCAATAAAATCAATTTCCACACACTTAGAACAAATATTAGAACAGCCATAAAATCCGGCGACACAAAGACTTGACAGGAATTGATGATGATTCAATAGTCAATCATGAAATTAATGAATCGATCCTAGTATCAATAATGAATAATAGAGCCACCCATGATGGTGTTCAAGTGGTGAAGACATTCTTTTGTGGCCCAAAATAACTGTCTTCGCATCCATTCCATTTGGATTATTTCATTTAGCCGAATTAGGTCTTCAATTTCGCCCGTATATAGATTATGTCGAGTGGTTCCTTCATTGGAGCCTTAAGGGCACAAGTACTGTCCTGTAATCGGATTAGAATTTAAACGGTCGCCCATTCAATTCGTTCGAAATTTTTTTATTCCGTCCGGTTGAACATTGAGTGTCACTTTAAGGAGACGGTACCCAACTATTGAGGATCATTGGCACGGAAAACCGACACACTTTGGTACAAAGACGCAACTTCTTTCGAAAAATGCCACAATGATTTCTTCTATAGTTGGGGACTTTACCAAAATTTTCGCTAATGACTCAATTGAGCATTGCAGCTGTTTTCTTTCTACAAGGTTCGACAAATGATAGCTCTATAATTTAGTTGATGAAATGTGTTAATTTGACTTTTCGTATTTTATTACGCCCTCGATTTTGGCTTTGGTGTTGGTGTTGAGAAAATGACTGGGCGTCAACTGGAAATGATCACGCCCAATTTTACGCCAATAGAACTACCGGTTCCGACACTTGTTTAATTACATTTACACATGGAAAGATAAATATAAATAAAGGCTATAAATTATCATTTACATACTTAAATATATTTCCCGTATAAAAAGACTTTTATAGCAATAGTGTGATAAAATTATGATTTGTTCAAGGTGTTGTTTGAGTTGAAACTATTGTAGATATCCGTTAGGCTTCACGATGATGATTGGAATAATTGCTAATTATGATCGATGGCCTTCAACAATGAAGAGAAAGGAGCCCAAGTTCGATGTTATCGGGAAATTTTCGTGTTCCACTCTAGAAGCGGGATTCTCATCCTCATTCTAATGAAGGGCGAATTTCGAATTTAGTTGAGAGCTCCAACACCTCCTTTGAATATTTCTCATTATTATTCACCCTTGATATCTGTTTTTTTTTGTTGTTATAAAACGGGCCTAATATCGCAGGGCTCCAACCACTCACCTTTTCTTTTTCTTTTTTTTTGGTGTTTCTTCACGGCTCTTATTATCGAGTATCTCTCTTTATCTATCCCAGTTTTTTGATTGACATAATAAACATGCAAGTAACTCTAAAAACATTAATCTCAATTAAGTTATCTGAATGATTTTGTAGGGCTTCCGTCCGATTGTTCTGCTCACTATTAATGTGGATATGTAATAAATACGTTTGTTTGTATAATGTAAAGCCTCTATAACGCACACCATGTCGGGTTTCTTTATTTTTTCGCCTCTACATCCCCAACAATTAATTAAATACAACTAAATCTGTAAACAAGCGTGTGGGAGTTTAACGTTTACAATTAATTAATTAAAATTCGATTATAAATAGATTTGTTCGAATAGAGATGGGAACGAGTCGAAGATTCAATGATAATATAATCAGAAGAGATCAATGATCGATTAAATGCGACAACTACAAGTTTATTTACGATAAAAACAAAACATGTTGTATATGTATAGTCGCGGTATTTTTGTATTGTAATAAATCATAAATGGTCGGTGTTAATCGTTAAGGCAATCCAGCAACTGTTCCAAATCGACTTTACCACAAAAATTCCGAATTAATTAAGTCGCCCTCATTATAGACATTCTCAAGTTATTATTATTATTATTTTTTTTTTGTGTGTAGAATTCTTGAATTTTAATTAAACATGTTGTGTTTTATAAATATTGTTTAATATGTGGCAGGTGAGACCGTCTTTTTAATATTGAAGATGAAGTTGTTGTTATATAAAATTACCGGTCGCTGGCTTATATCCAGATAGACAGTTAAAGGTGAGAACCAGATAGAGCCAGGTTGGCCGATAAATTACAATTATCTGCTTATATTTATAGTGAATGGTATATTCAAAAGAGAGAAAAAAGACAGCCGACTATCTGTGGCCTAAACAACTTTATTAGCAATACAAAGAGATATGCCGATCATGCACTTTGGTAATAAAACGATATTCACGCTACGATTAAGCGATATAGACGCAATTTACGATACGCATGCGTATTGTGGCGATAGTGCTTAAGTTGGCGAAATCGCGCTTAAGTCGGCCCTTAAAGCTCCCTATCGTCGTCTGACACGTTTTGTTGGATAAAACGAATAGTTTTATATAAAGCTTTATAATAACCAACACACACACACACACACACATATATATACACCTATATTTATTGAGAGAGATACACGTTTCCAACGACCGACCAACTATTTATATGGATCTTTTAACAATTGAGTGACAGTCAAAGAAGCCGCCAGATGTACATTTCTTATATGTTGAATTTTTTATTAATGATTTCATATTTTTAATCCTCTCCACTTTATGTTGTTGCACTGACTGAATGTGACCCTTTTCACCTATCATCAACATACCAGGACAAACATCTCATAAATAAATTGTCGGCTATTATAATAGTAAAACCATTTCACTCGCGTTTATTTTTCATTTATCCCGTTTTCCTCTCAATTATCCCGTGTTAATTACGATCTAGTTGAATCGATATCGATTTAAGATCTGATGGGACGTCATGTACAGTTTAAAATTTGGTTTTCAATTTTTTTTGTAGTTGTTGTTTTCGAATATTTACTCCTATTATTTGAGATGTAAATGATAACTTCAGTTGTCGAGTCGTGATCATCGATCTTTCACCTGTTCTTATTGTGTGATATGAGATGATGGCGGCCTTATCGATCATCGAAAATTCCCAACAATAGACAACAAATTTTCGATTTGTATTAATCGCGAATAAGTTGGATTATTAGATGAAGAGGTATCTTTAAATTTAAATTGACTATTGTTTCATGGCCACCTTTGTGGCTCCTCTAATTACACGCTATTTGTCCGTTTACATTTGCAAACTTCCTCCGGATTATTCTTCTGACAATCATCATTAGTGAATTTGCAGCTTATTGTGTGCGTGTATATCAAAATTCAACATCCTTTCATTTGACGAATGGTTTTGTTTTTGTTCGAACAGGATGATGTCTTTTTGTTTTATTTATTGGTGGTGGTTTTCGTTGAGATTGTCCCCGTGCCGTTGTCCGATACGATTTGAAATATAGCCGTCGGTCGGTGTGTAATTTTAATTTGTACTAATAGTGTGGCGGCCGTTAACAAACAGTTTGGTGGTCGTCGCGGGCCCCCGGGGTGTCCGGAGTCGCCCAGCGGGCGGGTGCGATCTGGAGACATGTTAACATCGCATTAATATACACCAAACACGATACAATCGTTCTCAAGTCGTCTACAATATCGTTGGAATTTCGCACAATTATCCAAACAAACGACCAAAAAATCCCCAAATACGTCTCTGTTCATCCATGTCGTGAATAATCCATCAACTGTAACATATTGTTATTAAAAAATAATTGCTCTAATTACGTACGGTAGAAGGAAAAAAAAATAGATAGAGAGGGATAATAGTGGAAGAACGTTGTGATCAATTATTGATAAGATCGATGATTAATTTAGTTTTAGATCGGTCGTGTTGTAGTACTTGTTACCGAGTTGTTGCGGTCAGAGGCCAGTAATCATTTTTCTAAAATATTCATACGATTTTCGATATAGAACAGTACGATCAAACTCTCCACATTCAACCCCTATATATATTCGATAACATCTGCGACAATCCCACATCGCTATTATCGAAAAACAATTGCTATATAAATTGAATTGTTTACAAAAGTTTACAAAACGCGTCTACAACAAACTATAGAGGAAACAAATATAATTATTGGACTATACCAAAGTTGAGATGATTTTCCGAATTTATTGATAAGCGTATAGCGTGCTCATATTCGCTAGTATTTCCCTCTATTTTCCTCCACTTTCTTATCATGACAAGTTTCATGATTTGTTTGACTGTGTTGTTATTGTTGTAGTTAAATTAAATCAGGCTGTAAATCCAACGGCTCGTTTCCTCGACCTTCAATTCATATGGAAATAAAAATAACTCAATATCAAAAAATCTAAACAACAGTTTATCTTCGAAATTTCGATCCCAAAAGATAAGCGAGAAAGACAGTCTATTCCACATAACAAAAGAGCATCAATTTTCCACGGATCCAGATCTTTTTACGATTTATAAACAAAAAAACAATAGAAAACTAAAATAGTCTTTTATAAAATAATCCCAAAATTCTAAAAATTTTATGACTCGGAACCTCTGCTGTGATAAAATTGCGGAATAAACAAACGATCTTATTTTTGGAAGTTGATAATTTTTCAATTGTAGAAAAACTCCGCTCTAATTTGCACGAATTCGGACTGAAATTCAATTAATTACAACCGAAACTAGAGCGATTATTATTCACGCCAAATTCATATTAGCTAATGAGACCGGGAAAATTTAAGGGTGATTTTTTTTTCGTCGCCTATTCTGGGAAAAACTGGCTACTGTTGATTATTGAGCCGCTAATTCGCGTGCTTTCAACCATTTTTCATTCTCATATAGCGGTTTTAGCCAATCTGAAAATATGGACTCGACTTTAATTTATATTCAAATATATATAGTGAGATTAAATTTTTTAATCGTTATTTTATTATTGATGATAAAATGAGGGGGTAAATGATGTTATTAAAGTTATCTTCATGTTATTATTTTTGTTGAAAGTTGAATATATTTCTTATGATAGATTATTATTATTATCATTATTATTATTATTATTATATCGAATCTGAAGTTGCGTGTTTGGCTTTATAGAATGCAAAACGTAAAAAACCCCGAAACGTTTTAACATCAAGTGAGACACAAACAAGACCTGTTGGGAACTGCAGCAGATCAAGATTGGAGTGTCAATTTCCAGCGGCGTTCCATACAAATGTTCAAAATAAAACCAAATATTCAAGATGTATATAAAGTGTTTAATATAAATCGTTGAGTTTTCGATCGACAATGATCGAATTTGATACAACAAAACCGACAGATTTAATTAGCATCATTTATTAGAGTCGAAACAATAAATTTCTGGTGGCGAAATAACCGAATAAATACTCGCTATAAATTAAAAAAAAAAAAAATGACAGCTAAATATGTTGTTTAAAATGTTTGAGCTTTTCGGATTCATTGTGGAATGACGGAGGGCTTTATCGATATACTTTTATCGAAATTCCATCAATCGCTTTTATCTGATCCTTTCAATTTTTTTTTTTTATATATCAATGGTGGAGCTATTAGGCGTGCATTGTGTCCGTGTACTGATATTTAAGACGTAAAGGATGCCGACCGCGAAAGGATATCGCAGCCGAAATTTCAAGCGAACACCGACAAAAAGACACCCTTTACTTAATCCTTGGGCCTTTGTTACAGGAGTCGAGTGGATTACGAGAAAGTAATTGGCCCGAATTTCAGTATCGATTATAGTCTAGAAATAATGTTAATCGAACAATTTGATTTATAAACAATTAGTTCTCGTTAATTTATTGCTCACTCACATTAATTACAAATTTTTTACAACAATTAAACAAGTCAATTACGCCTATTTATCACAGTAACAGGTTTGAGTAGTCCTTCGGGATGCGTGTCCGTTTCCGGTGTCGTCCTCGGCAATTGCAGCGGATATTGCGCCATATTCAACCGTAAATTATTATAAATATCGATCATTTGGGCCCCATTCGGCCTCAATAGAAAATCATTTGGCGGTTTCGGCATTAACGGTTGTTGCAAAAACGGGTTGTTATAACGTTGATAGACCGATGCTGCCGCCAACATGGACGGATACAAATGATTAAAATTCGCATTCAGATGTAGATTGTTGTAGAAACAGCCGCTGAATGTGCGTTTGAAGGCTGCTAAACGCGAACGCGACGCCACTGTTGTACGTCGACGTAATTTACCCGTATTGCTGCCAATAAAGACGTCATCAGCCGATGGATCCAACATCCAATAGTTGCCTTTGCCCGGATCGTCATAATGACGGGGCACTTTCAAAAAGCATTTGTTCAAACTCAAATTGTGCCGTATCGAATTCTGCCAACCTTGTTTATTGTCACGGTAATACGGGAAATTCTGGATGATGTACTCGTAAATTCCGTTTAAAGTTAAACGTTTACCGGGACTGCTGCGTATGGCCATCATTATCAGAGCGTTGTAGCTGTAAGGCGGCTTGTCCGGCGATTTCTTTTTTTTTTCTACAAAACAAAACCCAAATTAATTATAAGTCATGATTGTAGCAATCTTCAGTTTTTACCTTCGCTAGTTTCCTGATCGGGAGTTTTCTTCGAACAATCTAAGGGTGGTGTATCGTCCCCATTTCCGGTCACATCCAAATCCGAGTCACTATCACTAATTTCCGGCAATTCACGATTAATGTCATTATCATTATCATTGTCACTTTTAACACTGTCACTCTCATTATCATTGGCTAAAATTGAATTGATTGTGAATGATTTTGATGGTGTTCGGTCTTGTGCCATAATTCCATATTTTATCGCTATATAAACATTATTTTTAATTATCAATTATTTTTTGTGATAGACTCAATGATAGTGATGATGTCGTATCATGATGGTTGATGGGATCTGAATGAGAAACGTTTATTATAACGCCAAGTATTGTTATGTGGTACCTTATTTATTCAAGGGTGGGCTTATATAAAGTAAAAGCAACGCCTCTTTTATGTTTGTGTTATAAGCGGTAACCAATAGTAGGAGGGTTATAGTGGAATCGACCAGCCCTCCACCGTTTCTCAATTTCAAGCCATTACATTAAATAATGGACGTATGTATTGTATATAACTACATTTATACATAAGTGTTAATGTATGGCCAATATATAGGGAGTGGTTTCATCAACATACACAGACAAACAACATACAAGCAGATGTTTGTACAACAAACTATTGGGTGTTGGATTTTCTTCACCAGATTCTATAGAATTGGGAAAAAGAGAGAAATAGAACAATAAAAAACCGGAAATCATTAGAATTGAACATTAAGCAATCCAACCTGTCAAATGTTTCATAAAATAATTAACGTAAATGTTATTAAGAGCTTCTTTTCTATATTAAACTGCCTTAGGAAAAAATTTAATTGTCCATTAAAGTTTAATAGCGTTATATTATAGTGGTTGTTTTTTTTTTGGTGAATATGTAAACTATAAAATAGCCGATTTGACAATTTTAATAGTTCTCGATTTTTACGAATAAGAGCGCGATCCTCGATCGCGATTCCGAACCGCAATTCTCCCACCACAATAACTGACTGTAGATTGGCGATCGAAACTCGATTCGGTGTTTATACAAAATCTCAAATTACTTATTTATATCGACATTATCCATCTGTCCTGCTGTTTAATTAATTTTACATGGCAGATGTTCTGATTGTGTCTGGTACAATGTAATTAAGACATACGCACATAATTTTGTAAAATACGACATTAAATAGCTGTCACTGTTATAGTCCTTATTTACGCATGCAAACTAGTAATTAGTTTACCTGGAATTTTTCTCAATCTATTCCTAGCCCGCTATAATTAAATTCCTGATCTTCATATAAATATTTTCAATAAATTAATATACAGATGAATTTGAATATTTAACGCGGCATGTATGTTAAACAACCAACAAATTACCGATGTTAATGTCGTTAGTGGTCAATAAAGGACCAAATTTACGGGCGACACGATAATATAGTTATCTTTTTATTTGATCATATACCGCATTATCACTGTATTAAGATGGAGGGCGAAACAGAATCATCATCATCATCATCATCATCATTTCCATCATCACAGAGACCGGTTGTTCGAGACTAAAAACGAAGAAATCTTTTATTAAATGAGAAAATATGGAAAATTTATCCAACTATATATAAACGACAATATGGTCCGATTTTAAAGGCGCACCGACAAAAATACCGAAATACATAAATTCCGGCATTATTGGATGTTGTTCGGTTAATTTAACATTAAAATTAACTAATCGTTCGTATATTTTGTTGAATAATTCAGTTGGCTGTGACAACAAATGATTTGTAAGTGGCTCCAATCAGGAAATTTCGTAAGTTGATTGGATATAGTTTCATCCGAGTCCGTCTCTGTGTTTGTTTTGCACATCAATTAATGACTCGTAAATGGGCACAATGGCTGAAAATCATGACTTGAAAGGAACACGTGAAAAATGATTCTTGAGACAGGAGATTCATCAGATGTTCAAGTGGCAAACAAAAAGAACATACAGAGCGGCAATATTGCCAAGATCAAACGGGCCGATGTTTTACATGAATATAATGTAAACAAACAGTAGGTTTGTATGTTTATAGTTGAGACGGTTCTAAATACACATCATGACGCATAAATGATTTAAGCTTGACTTAACCGAAATTTTCAAATTGAAATTTCGCGTCAAAATCTCAAATCCAACCATCGAAATGTCGAGAGGGATGGGTGACTTCATAATTTATGGATTACGTGAAATAACAATCGCCCAGATGAATTTTGCTATAATTGAAGGTCCTTTCGCCTCCCTAAATTCCTCGAAATTCGTTGATTATATTTTGTGTGAATTCTAGGCGAATAACGGAAGCGCTTCCAGAACACAGTTTGCTTATCTGTTTGCGTTTTTCAAAGGAATTAAAATATTTATTGATAGTAGTCCGAGCATCTTTGATGATTTCTTGTTCTTGTTAAGTGTTTATAAGATGCCAAAATAATCCAACTTTGACGGTATCGGCATCAAACGTTCGCACCGTTTATTTATCGAAGCTAAAAAGACTTAATCGGCCGATTTTCAATACACACCAAACATATCATCCCCCAAAAAATCGGCGATTATTTATTTTCGTTTATTATTTGAGAGCGGGTTTCGAAATTGACACAGATCCGGCCGATCATCTTCGTAAATATTTTCGGTTATTAATTAATTCGATTTATTGGCACCGATCGGAGTTTAGAGCCCCAACTGTTCAGCCCTTAGATAGAAAAAAGAGAATTGTTAATCCTTCCCGGTATCGATAATTCACGACACTTATTTAGGGCCTGTGGCGTATCGAATAGTGACAATTGGGGAAGATACATTATTATCGATAATGTACAACTGTCTTTTGGACAAAACGGCAATAAAAACATTATGTAAAATTTTCTAGAACGTGAAACTTTTTTGTGAAGTAGACACAAAATGTGTGCGCAAATGGGGAAGAATGCGACAATTCTCTATTGTTGGTACAACGACAGGATACCAGTAGCTTTACTGAAAGTCACAGTAGGCTGTCGTATTAAACTGTGAAGCAATTTGGGCGAATTTCGAATTTTCGACGTCGAAAATTCGAAATCAATCGGATTGTCGATATTGAAGTGATTGTTGATATTTCGCGGGAATCTCGAGAATTTGCTTCGATCCAATGATGGATTGATGGTGAAACTATGGACGTTTCCGACAACAATTGCGAAGAAGAATGGAATGTTTTGGTCAAAAATCGATTATCTCTTCGACAATGACATGGGCAATAAAAACATCAGTAGTTTTTGGCAATGATGAATTCACTCCTAACGGTTGTAAATTAGACAACTGGCCCATTGTCCTGGACGAAGTCGACTACCTGCGGTGCACAACACCGAAATTCGACGATAATTTCGCATTTCGACGAGAGATATCGAGCGAAATTTGTGCCGTTGTCAAATATCAACAATTGTAACACTGATTGGCCTCATTTCGATTCTCAAACGTCCCGATTATCAGCGTCGTCATCGAAACAGCATTTCTAACTTTATGTATGCGGTCTATGAACCGAATGCTGACTCTGGCTTGTATCAATAATTATACCGATCTCGTTATTCAACAGACACAACGTTGAGAGCTAGCCATTTGAGAGAATCGGAACACGTGATTGTCGAAATTATTTTTTCCCCGATTGCTCACAGAGGGAAATCGTCTATTGTTGGATGGAGATTCTTTGAAGTTAAACAGCTTATAAATAGTGGACAAAATTTCAAAACAGCTTTAGTTCGGCTGTCCAAACTGAATTCCCGATCCAAATATGTTTACCATCATGGAAGGGTGTAAAAAGATTACAAGACAATCGATGGGTTAGCAATAATAACCGAAATTCGGTTGGTTAAGAAGCTTAAAGACCTCCATGTAGATGGGTCTCCAATTCTAACCCATCACAATGACAGTTTTCAAACTTAAGCAGATTACATCACAGCCTACCCCAAAACTAATGATAATAATTACCATTACTGTATTGTCGAGAAAAATTTACCAACAACAATAAACGAGCGGCAAACTATATCCACAAAGTCAATAGATTGACAGTTTATATAGTAACGTACCACTATAAAGACATCAAAAATCGAAATGGCTACCGTATAATAATGTTTTCTATGTAGAAATGTTTAAATGTATTTTGTTTGGGGATAAAACTTTGTAGTTGCCGCTTCGTATAAAAACGGTTCCGCCCCGAAAAACATTTCTACTTTGGCACTTTTGCCGCTTGATTAATGGTGGCCCTTTTCAAAATTCGAACACAAAAACAACAATTCCATCATATTTTCGAAAACTAGACCCATAATATTTGCGGCGAGAATTTCAAACGTTTATTGAAATCGTAAACAATCGACCCGAAATCTGAGCCATTTACACTCACTTAATCGAGACTAATTGAAAAAAAATTCCGACAACTCAATTTTCGAATATATCTATATATGTATTATTGAGATGTTTAATTGTCAATGTTGCGTGTCACTGGAACGATCCCCTTTTAATATTTCAATTTCCCAGAGAATAGAGGGCCGATTTGTACCGATTTATCGTTCGATAAGTTCGATAAGGAAATGCATATTTCATGATTGCACTCAAACAAGTCCCTTGAAATTGTTTCGATTTTTTTTGGTCTACGTACTTGATTATTCGTCTATTCTTCGTTGTTTTGCTGTCTGAACGATGATGCACATCCTAAATGTTCATCTTTTGTTGTGTCACGTTCTCGATCCATTCAAATCTGATCTATATGAAAAGCATTGGAACAATAGACACGTGCCTTAGTTTAAATAAACATTTAATAAGCACACTTCACTCTAAAAATAGTGGATAAATACATGACGTGATCTCTCAATTGTGCATCACCATCATCGAGAATTATCGACGATAATTTGCGAACTTCGACCAAAGATAACGACTGAATTCAACCCCTATATATTGGTGGTGGTGGTGGTGTTGGTGAACTGATTTATCCGTTACGGTGGAGGCATCTAGGCCACAATAGTTCCTAAATATGATTTATGAAATATTTTATTTAAGGCCGCTACCCCAAACAAAACCAAACATATAGCTGAATATCTTTATTTCGGGGGATATATGTGTATGTTTTACATGTATATACACCCTGTGAACAGAAGGTTACAACCAGCACCCCTATTCTATGGCGGTTTCGCAGCTTTGTCACGGTATATGTATATATATAGTGAGAATTGCTCCCCTTTTTTTTATAAATCACATCTTAATCATCGAGTCTTGAGACGTTTCATCAAATTTATTCAAAATTCATATTAAATTAATTACTCGTTACTATAAGATAGAAGCGGGGTTGAAAAAAAAATTTTCGGTATTTTTCCACAATAGGGGCTAATCATCATTGGAATAAATCATTGCTAATCTGAAATATGAGCGCTCAATGGAATCACAATAGCGGTCTCCACACAATAATAGATACATTGTATATATTATTGTCCTTAAGGTATCGGTCGTTAAGGGCGACTTTGAATTGGTTTATGTACGAGCCCGAGATTAACACGTATGTTTAATAAATAGCAGGATTTGGCAGCTGTGCTCAAGCACTAGTACCAGGGTAGTTAGCCCCCACTATATATAACCCGAAAATATAGTCAACCAATACAATTGGTTCTAATCGAACATGAAACCATCGATTTTGTTTATTCGATTTGTCCAACTAGATCGTCTATTGTTGTGACACAATGCCCCAAACAATTTGTAATAATATCGATGCGCTTTTGAGGTTTATGGTCGAGCTTCAATGTTAACACAACCAAATTTACTGGAAACTACCCCGATATTCTCCTATATTATAATGACGTTGCGTTTTGTTTTTTTTACAAATACTTGATATCGACTCCTTGCTCAATATTTCCGGTGATTCGATTGTTCTCAGTCGAGTCCTCTTGGACAAAACAAAGACAACGTCGAGAGCACCATCGCAAAATAGCACGAATATACGGCCTTAACAAAACAAAAGCTACATTGTACAAGAATAATTTCCCAGTTGCAATTATTTCTGGTAATAAATACATCAATTTTTGGGACCACCTAGATTAGTTTCGGACTTCTGCGATTTTCGACAATCAATAGAAATACGGATATTATCTCGAGGGAGTCTGTTACGGTGCTTATACCGACAACAAAACTTAATGAACGATAGGGCCCAATGGGACTCTTGCTGTAGGGTTAACTTCCCACCCTCAAACTTTCTATATCTATTGACTTAGAGTTATTGACACCTGAAATAAAGTCGTCGATTGATCTATACGGATATAATTAACATTGATAGAGACGTTTCCGTTGAAATTGTTCAACAATATTCGCCAAGTCATCTAGTTGAAAGTTGTTCTCCAGGAAGCTACCCCGTCATTAATGTTACATGTCAGGCCGCAGCACGAGTTGTTACAATGCTGATGTTAACCTGTAATTAAGAGCATCGGCCGACCGCTAACACCATGAGAAGGCCCCCATTATCATTCAAACAAATTAATTTGGCTTTGTACTGTGATGATAATGACGATGACGGGCTCAAATTCTCATTTTTTTTGTTGTCAACAATAATTTTCTCAAGATCGACCGAAACGAACATCTCCAGTTACTTGTTGTTGTTGTTGTTATTTGTTAGAAAAACTGTTACAGTTACTTGTTTCCATTAATTTGATTCCTTTTTGTTAGGGTTTTTTGCGAATTTTTCTGAATAGCCGGATAACAAAGCAACTGTTTTTATTTGGTAGTTGTAGGTCTGACGGTGCATATGTTGGCCTTTATTCAATCTTTATCAGATCTAGTTGATCGTAAAAATACCGAATAAGCAATTCAATACTTTGTGTATTTGTTCATTGTTTGGTTGTTTGCCCATGTCCGATTATCTAGAGCCCGAAATTAGGATATTTAGTTACCAACTGAAAATCTAGACAACTATTTGAAAATTTCTCTATAATGTAAAATCGGCCATTGATTAGCACCTTATTGTCGTTTTTTGAAATGCCCAAAATAAATATTTACCCCGCTCGTTAAAATTGTTCCAAAACCGGAAGGATAACAGTCGGTGATTTCGCCAAATAAATAAACCGCATAGACTAGAAAGGATTGTGTCCATCACACTAACACGATTTGAGAGATTAAACTCTCCCAAATATATCCAACAATACCCAAACAACTACAGGCCGAGAACCCTTACGGTTAATGTTAAACATAATATCTATTGGTATATTAAAGATGAACGAATATGTTGTTTTTCGGCTGAGATCAAACGTTTTCGACTATTTAACATCGAACACATGGCCACCGTGTCAAAACATTGAGCCTCTATTTTAGTGGTTGTTAGTGATGTTTGTTGTATCGCTTTACCACCCTGTAGACGATCATGGTGGTACAGTGGCGGCGTTTTTGTCCATTTATCAACCGATATAGATATCGTAGAATTGCACGACTTTCAGGTGGGTGGGCACCACTCGAAACTACCCTCTAATCATCTGGAATTCTAATCGCACAGTCAGATGTTCAAGTGATTCCAATTTTCAGTCACCCAAATTAACAATATCTATAATAATTCAATAGAATATTTTTTTAAAAATAAATCTACTACTAAAGTTTTATGTTCTATAAATATAAATGTAGAGAGAAAAGTAATTTGATATTTTCGGTAGAAAGGGGCTGATTGTTGATCTATAACTGGAAGTAACTCGAAATTTAGCTACTATGTTACGCCAAGGGCTTAGACAATGGTGTTTTTGAAAACTGAAAAATAAATATATATTATTGTAATTGGGCTGGCTGAAAGACGCTTTCAGGGGGACGATTCTAAAGAGGCCCGCACACGCTGAAGCCGGCTCATAACCATTAACCGTTTATTTTCTCCTGATCCTCAATCTTCTTTATAATAATAATAATAATAATAATAATAAAAAAACAAAAATTTATGACAAAGCTCGATTTGTTAAGGTGCATTTAGCTAACTGGTGCGGTTGATTTGAACAAAAAGCCTTTCGTAGTGATCGTTCAAACGTCAAGAGGGAAAAGTTTTTACTTATAGTTTTTTTTTTACATCCATCTCGTTCGATCGAATACAAAAACACATCATGCCGCGTTGTAATAACATTACTTTAATAGCTCAAAGATCAGATAAACAAACGCGATCTATTCAATCGGTCTCTCTAAAAACGTCTTTAGAAAGCGGCCAATCAAAGGCCTTCTTCTTCGATGTTCACTTGGACAATAACAACAACAATAATAATAATAATAATAATAATAATAAAAAGATTGACATTATTCGAAAAATAAACGAACGGTTTTGGGGGGAAAATTCGTTACCGGAAAAATTATAATCGAAACAACAATTTAGAATTAAATGTTGATTTAATAGTTGTATTTATAAATGGGACAATCATCTTGCAGACGTGTCCGGGATCTCAAGCATCCACTCAATTGGTCTTGAATTGCGTTGTTGACTTCACATTATCATTCCCCACATCCTGTCTAACTTTGTTATATCGCTCATCTTACAACAAATAAACTCGTGTAAATTTATATTAAATAGAAGCAACAACAACAACAACAACAACAACATGGATTTCTTTCGAATTCCGCAGCCGTGATCGATGCGCTCCAACATCCCGACAACATCTTCATCTTTTCACAAATAGCGACAGAAAAAAGTCCAACCATGTGATAAATCAAAATGTCATTCTTCGAGTTCTTTGTGGCTACTAGCTGTAATCTCATAGGGGAATTCTGGATGTTAGATGGGAAGATTGAAGACATCGCATGTCGGAATTGACGTCCAGAATTTCGGCCATTCGCAACACAATTATTATAATTATTATTATTATTATTATTATTATTATTATTATTATTATATGTAAATTCGAATTTGAATCGCCCTTATTTTTGACAAGTCCAAGACAGCGCTTATTGTGCCCGATTTGTATCGCATCTGTTGAATACCAGATTAAGGAATATTTGGGGATTATATCTGTTAGAAAACACCCTGTATAGATATGTGCAGGTGTGTTCGTAACTGTATTCCTATTTAGAAGTTTGTTGACATGACAGAGAACTGTCCTCGTCATAACAACCAACACACATCACATCAGTCCAAATCTGACACCTCATTAAATCGATACGAGACGACGACCAGTCTATATGAAGTCGAAAAATAAGCCGAAATTTCTCAAACGATTTTTTCCATTTTGGCCTCTCTCTCTCCCCATACATTTAAATATCAATAGGAGCCCATAATTCGGGTGTGTCGGCTGGTATCAAACTATTTTCGGCCGATATCAAGGCGAAATAATTAATAATAAGGTTATCGAAAGTTGGAGGCAGCCTTGATTTGGCAATAGTTCTTTTGTTTGCAACTATAGATATAAGATTCGAATCGTGACATCTCAATTGCTGTATTATTTACAATACGAATAAATCTATTGATAAACACCGACACTAATGGTGATTACAAAATATAAATTATTGTTGTTCTTTATTGCTATAAATAAATTCTTATTTATTTTTTTCCCAATGTTTTAATCGGTATATATAAAGGTAGTTTTATTCGATTCACGATTTAAATAAAGTTCGTGGCTTCGCGGTTCAATCAACAGACTCTCCAATTATCGCTATTTCGATTTTTTTTCCGGTTGAAATTCAATCATCATCCATTTCCACCGGCTTTCCTTCTATCAATTCCACCAAATAGTCCTTGCAGTAGGTGTTGATGATGTCCAACTGGGTATATAACAGTTTTAGATATGGGACTATATCGTGCTCGATGTAAATTAATACAGTGTTAACATAACCATTCGCCTGCTGGTATATTCAACAATATCCCGCTGATTGATACCGCCGACCAGCGGTTTCCAATTTTGTTACCTGTCACACTTTTACCCAGAAAATTTCTTCCACTACATCCCATCATAATCGTCGACTATTTGTTCCCATCTACTGTTGAAGATGTACGACGGAATTTTTCGAATCGAAGAAACAAAGAGTAACAGGTGGCCGGTTTGACGCAGCAAATATCCGAGAGCTTCCGCACACCGAACGCTAACGCAAACACGACTTTATTGGTCCAAATATTTTGATAGCCTCTAGCTGTATTTGTGCCCAAAAAAATCTTTTGTCACCGGACCGGAATTAGTGGAAATTGATGACTTTTTATTCGATCTATTATTTATAAGCGAATTATTTCTCAATTATAGACAAAAATTAACACATGTGTCTAGAGTTTTTTTGCAATTTATGCGAAAAAATCGATAAATTATGTTTCGCATTAGAGAAATCGGCGTAGGCCTTGACTAATTTATTGTCATCCGCTACTTGATTATTGTATTGGAATTTTTCGCTATTACAGCTACCTATAATTATGTCACGTCAAATTCAATGAAGTATTTAATAGACTGGCAAAGGCCCGCGACGCGGTTCGCATAAAATCTTTCAACTTTCAATCTGTAACCTTTGAATAAATTTTCATTTTTTAGTCAAAAATTCGAAAAAAAAATTCGCAAACCTTCAATTAATTTATAAAAATTCGCTATTAGTAAACTGCTTTTTGTTTATTGTTATTTCGTTGCTATGGATACTTTATTGAATTAAATCAAGTTATCTGAGTTTGAGCTGATGTTTCTTGAAAAATTGATGTTTTCATCAATTTCTCTGGAACCTTTATAGTTATCGAGATGAAACAAAGTACAGATTGAGGTCCTGAGTAAGCCCTATAATCCTGATCAAGTTGCATCTTTCTTATTTCAGCCGTTTTTCAGCTTATCCCGGATAAATAGACAGACACTTCAATTTTATTTATTGAAAAAAAAATTTTTCATTCGAGTAAACGTCACACACTTTACCACGGTAACGATGATATTGATACAAAAAATCAATTACCAATTGACAATAGAAGTTGGATGTTTTAAGCAAGGCCTACTCCGATTTCTCTGTAATTTAAAAAATATTTTATTGAATTTTTGGCACAAAATTCGTCGAAAATTGGAAAATAAGATACATGATTTTCTTCTAATCACTACTTGATTAAAACTAGTCTATAATTAATAATGAATGATATGAAAAGTTGATTTTCGGTTCTAATAACAGGCGATATATTTGGGCCAGTTGTCGTACACCGGACACGCTGTATATAATGGAGTTATTTTTTCAAATCGTTGACTGTGAATTTGTCTAAATTTCCGCCGTCAATCATCTATTGTCAAATTTTGGCTTTCAAATGGGCGAATTGAAAGTGGCTTGAGAAAATTTTTGGGAAATCTACTTATGAAACAAATCGAAATATTTTGTAGTGGCTGATATTTGCACACGAAAGTGCCGTGAGAACGCCCCTAAATGATTCTATTTTTTTTTTTTTTGTCAACTTTAATAAGATGTTTATCGATNNCGAAATATCGCATTAACAACAATTTCGAAATAATTATACATATATAATTGTACGAAAATAGAGAATATTTTGATGGGATGATTCATATTTTTGTGTCGCATCAAAGAAGGCACGTCAACATTTATTTAATGCCTAATTGACCCGCAGGCCAACATCCCAAGGCAGCACACCTACGTTTAATTAAACAATTGCGACAACATCAACCGAATTTACCAAAAAAATCAACTAAGCCAACAAACTATTTAACGATATATATCCACCCTTAATTTATGGATCTATCGTGCAGTTTTCACGTGGAATTTTCTATAATTATCACGATTCGGCCGATTTCCATCGTGATTCTCATTGTTGTTGTTGTTGTTGTTTTGATCAATTGGGCCCAAAACCGATTAAGTTCCCAGTTTAATTGTGTGTAGGTAGTACAACATATGGGAATGTGTCTATCTGTCAGAGGTCAATATTTGTATACAATGTGACCCACACGTTGTTTCCGTGGGATCGGTGATGATAATATATCAGTTGACTAACTCGCTTAATGATTTCTTTAAATTGTTATAATTGAGGCCGATCAAATATATTCATAATAATAAATTTGAACCGTCAATATATGACCAAATTGTCGAACAACCGAAACCAGGGCCGTAGTCTCGAATTTAAAGCCGAAGCAACAACGCAAATAGAAGGTGATAATATCGCTATATCGTCATGGAAAATAATTTATGATTTCGGCAAAAAGTCGTCGAGACTTTGGAAATTATGGCGAATTCACACGTTATTTCGCCTCAGAAACAACATCGTTACAAAAGATGATTTTCCACAACGGGAAAAATCAAACATTTCCAACAATTTAATTTATGTCAAAAGTCAAATTTGACTCGTGCGTTAGTTTAAAGTTTTTGATAATTGGTCAGCTGTTTCTTTTTATTGCATTTATAATTATATTTTTTGTTGTTTGTGGTTGGAATTAAATGGTCGAATATAAGTGAAGAATACGTCCGGATTGTAGAAAGATGAACCGCATCATGGTCAATTGTTTAATTCGGGTTAAATTGAACGGCATTTGGTAGTTTTTAATGGAATGGGCACGAGTTATAATAAATATTATGACCCCACTTCCTCTGCAACCAGCCACCGGCTTAATTGGTTAAGTAAGAAAACAACCATGAACAGAAATGATAACAATAGAAAAAATTTAACTATAACAAACAAATTGTTAGATCTCAACAACTAATTCGTGATTATATTTTGAGTAATTTTCCAACGAAATATCGACAATAATAGAAATTCGATTTAGTGCGAAACATTAATCACTACTTGATTGTAGTCAACTGATGGTCATATAAAAGTGATTCATTTCCGTTTTAGTCTTTCGTTGTAGTAATTAAATGGACCAAAATTATGAAATGGATAGATTGAATGAGTTAGATAGAGATAGATTTATATGAATGAAGCACGGTTAATAATTGTACAGATCAGACTGCTCCGGCAGCTGTAACAACCACAAACACACTCGATTATCTCATTAAAGTGTTAAAGAGTTCAAATGTTTACTCGCCCATTCATCAGATGAACATGTCGTCAAACATGATGATATTTTAGGAGTAGCAAATTGAACTGGCTCCAAGGACCACAATTACGAAAATTTGGCACGATTTCGCCCAATAACCATCAAATTTTCCGAAATATCCCCAGTTTTGTTCAAATTCGGTTAACAGCCAATCGAGGTATAACTGAGGCATTTTTTGGATTTATACCTGATTTTTGGAAAATGCAAGCAAAAATTCATATTGAGATCGATAACTTTCAAGGGAAAAAAAAAATTGTAGATGCATTTATTTTGAGGAATTTACAGTTAATTGTAGAAGAAACTCTTTGGTCTCAGATAATCTTTTTTCCAATCTAAAAGTCGGATTATTTAGCACTTGAGGTTAGGCTTGGACTTTTTTGAATCCAGAAATTCAATTTTCTTCCCAACGAACTGATTACGAGAAAATTCTGGCGAATCGGATTGGAAAACATACACCAATTTTTCCAATTATTTCATACTTGTATTTGAAATAAACAAAACTGATGAATTAGAGTTGAAAATGGAGCTAATTTTGGCATTTTTCTGAAAGCATTCGACTGATTTGTTCCAGTCGGGGTTTCTGTTCTAATTGAAATTGACTTTTAACTAAAAAACTCCCAAGTCTTATTATTGTTGATTCCCTTCTAATTGAAGTTTGAGGCTAAGGAATTCGAGAATTGTCAAAATATTTTGGTTGCTTCTCGAAAAATAAAGAGTTGCTTGTTTAATTTTGAGGAGCTAAGAATTTAAGCAGTAGGGGAGACAATTAGAGATAATTTTGAATTTATGTGGAATTAGCCCCAAAGTTATGGAATTTCTCTTGTTGAGGATTGGGCCAAAATAATCAATTTCCGATGAAAATCCCAATTAATTTCAAATTTTCGAGTTTGCAAGTTTACCGACGGATATATGAAAATAACACACCGGAATTCATCACAAACGTGTTCTAATATATTTTTTTTCAATAATTATAATATTACACTATACAAATAACTAAATACATCACATAATTTCCTGAAAATATTTACATCTATCCATAATTATTTACAACATTTTATACAAAATAATATTTATACTATAGATATAGTTTTTTCCAGTTGTTTTTGAATACAAAAAAAAAAATGAG
>JAZBGZ010000212.1:28857-65823 GCA_037414795.1 Stenodera caucasica | reverse complement strand
CAGTAGTTGGAAAAATCAACTTTATTCTACCATAAAAAAAAAAACAGTTTTTGACATAAGTCGTTTTGCATGAGCTCACTGCCTTTTAATGGTTTCCGAAAACAAACTAAACCGAAATAACATGAAAATATTACATCAGTCCTGAGTCGTAGGTATTGCACTTGAATTTTATTCTATAGGAAAATTGATCCTGAACATTTTCAAAAAATCATGGCCAAATCCTTGAACTATGAGAAAATTATCTGACTTTGGTCATCTGAAATCGTTAGTCATAAACAATTAAAGAGAAAATAATGATTTGACGTGAAATTTTCCGAGAAGTTCCGGCTTCATCATCGATTAAATTTGAGCCATTATTCAATTTGGCCCGATCAAGTTCAAAGTGTTAATTGTGAAAAAATTAGACACCTACAAATTTATTAAGTATCCTTCTTTGGTGGTTAATGTCATGGTTACAACATCGTGGTTTTTTCTACACAACAATAAGATAAATCGAGGGAAAAAACTTGAATTATGTAGTAGCTTAACATAAAATGACATTTAATTAATATTAATTCAATATAAATTACGAATTTTGCGAAAGATCTTAGGTTTTTTCGGTTTTTTTTCTCTAGAGCGATGATCTAAACTGTAGTTTTGAAAGAGAAAGTTTGACCTATCCTTGATTAATCGCGTTATCTTTTTGCAAGGCATTAACCTTCTTAATAGCACCCAAACTTGATGTCCCCACCCATCTTTAATTTCCGATCAATCGCCAGAATTCATCTCTAATTAACATTGGATTATATAGGATAATTGTCTCAATTAATATTTCATCCAAGCGCATTTGTACATCAATTTAAAATAGATATGACTATATTAATCTGTTATTATCATTTTTAATGCGCAAATTTTGAATGATTATTACGTCGATGATCTAAACTATATGCGAAATTATTGCAAAATCATTTAACCCAAAAATCGAAAATTATTGATACTAACTATGCTAATTTTGCTGAATTAATGCTGGAGATTTGTGTGTTTCAGAAAAAAAAATATTTTCGTCGATTTGGCAAGATCTTTAATTTAGTCGCAAAAAAATAAATCAAATTTCCAATAAATATTCAAAGACAATGAGAATTGAGTCATTTTTTTTTTTTGTTGTTGTATAAAGGAATGCGACTGATTTAAATAACAAATTAGCAAAATTTTAAAAGGCCTAGTAGAAATAATAAACAATAAATCGAAATTTTACAAACAATGAGTATAGAAAAATATTTCGCTCTTCCCCCTCATTCTAGTTGTGATGATGTTATTGTTGATATGATGAGGTCATTTTTTTTCGACGATATTATGGACCTGATCTATTAATCGACAAAAAAAATTGTAGGAGGATCTGTTTACTTTGAAATTCAATCAATCCTCTACACGAATTTTTTGCTAGAAAGCGAGAAGATTAATTGATTTCTATTTCAATTAATTCCGATACTGCGGTGAAGGAACTCGATGACCATAAACAATTGAATTTGGCTATAATCAAAATTTTCTATCGTACTGAGAATGAACTAAATCTGTCCTAAATACCGGTTGATCGAACATTTTTGATAATTCCGATAATTGAAGTCGATTTTCCTTTGTAATTGTCTGACTCATGGGCGAATTCAATGACGACTCCCCAACCCTTTTGTTTTACTGAAGCTAATTTTTGTACTGAAAATTGACAATTTGGTACTCACTTTTCGATATCTTCGTTCGTTGAGGACGCCAGCTTTATTAATTCGAATTGAACCACAATTCAACCAAAACAAAAACAAAAATTCGACAGTTGTAGCGTTTTTTTTTGTCGACTGACCTACACCCACAATAATTAAGCTTTTTTTTGACAACAAACAAAAAACAATCGACCAAATTACGATGACACGTTTAATGTGTAGAATAAGAGACGGATAGACGAGAACTGAAACGAATTCTTTTGAGCAACAGGTGAAGGAAGTCCAATTCTAGCGGTATTCAATGAATAATAATAAAATAACGAGAATAACAAATAATTATAATAAATTACAAGAATGTCCAATTTTGTGTAATTAATATGATGCGAACGTCATGGAAATTGGAAAATTTCTCATAATTATTTTAGGAATTTCGAAATTATCATAAGAATTAATTACTACTTCGTTTGAAGATTTGATTGAATCTAGTTTTTGTCATTGGAATTTTGTACGATTAAAAAAAAACGTGAATTGGAATGATTCATTCCATTACTTATTCTTATTATTAATAAGTTGTTAATAATCGGAATTAATTTATTAATTTTATCTTCTGTCTTTTATTCTACGATTGAGCGAACTAGATCTTGCGAGATATAGTAGTTTTTTCTAGTGTTTCAATTAATTTTTTTGTTTGTTTGTTTTCTAATTATTTAATGGGATACGATTCAATTCCTAAAAATAAGACAGACATACGGAATATTGTTGTGGCCATGTTAATTATCAAAATTCGACTCATCCACCAGTTATTTCCTGACCAAATTATCTACTAAATTCTCTAAAAAAATATTTTTAGAGGATGATTAGATAGAAGTTTTGTTATATATTGGATGAAAAACACCCACATAATCACTACTCTATCAATTGCTTTTTTTTTAAATTTTAATCGTCCGTTAAATCCTTGATTTTACGGACTTTGTACTAATAAATAGATCGAGTACGATTCTACGATTTAGATACATATTTAATTTTTATTATAACAGATTGTTGAGTTTTTGGAGTTGTAAAAATAGAAAATTCTCTGATAAAGGGATTCATAATCTCTGATTTATATTCAAATTGGTAGATAAAAACGTAATAAGCCGCATTACTGGAGACAAGTTTGATTGAATTAAAGTTCAACTGCGATTGACTTCAGCACAATAGCTCATCATTAACAATAAACAGCTCTATTTCTATTCATCACTTAAACTAGATTTTTTGTATATTTTGTTGACAAAAGAATAGTTTAAGTCTACTTAATAGAAATACGTCGTAAATCTTCGAATTAAGTCTGACACCTATAAAGGCAAAATTGAAGGAGCCTCTCGAATTATCAAAAGAATGTTTTGGAGAGGCTCTTGTCATCTAAATCGACAATTAGCGAATTGTTGCCCTAATTTTATAATCTAGAGACGCAACAACAATAGGAGACTTTTATATGTATATCTTTCTATTATTAGTTCAAAATTCAATTGGGACAAATTAGTAGTACTTGAAGAGATCAAAAACTACTATCTTTACCTTAAGAAATCTTATCTTGGAAAATTTCTGATTCGTGATTAAATTTGATGCAATTCAATCCAAAATATTGAAAAGATGTATCGCTCGTAAATTTAAACTGTCTTAGAATTTTCAGCAGCGAAAAGCTCCATAAATTTGTCTATCATCTTTTGTTTTCTACTTCGCAACAAATTTCGAAAATTTCAGTAAATTTTTTTCGATAAACTCTGATTTATGAATGACCCCTACACAATTTTTTTTATCATTAAATATTGAAATAATTATTGTACAAATCTGATAAATTAAATTTCTCGAATTTTTTGACAGTAAAGTTCAACAAACTTATTGCTAAACCTTCACAAATACATCATCTGATTACAGGACCGGCCTTCTCTATCCAGGGCCCTAGAAAACGATAAAAAAGAACGAATTTTTTAGCTCAAACTGTATCACTCAATAGTGACTTATTTTTTGCTACTTTTTTATTTTCTACTCTTATTTTTCTGGGGCCCCCTTCGAGGGCCTAGATCATTTCTGGATAGTTTTTAGGTCGTACGAGAATTTAGGTCAACTACTGTTTTTTCAACAGGTTTCTAAATTAAAATTTCACACAATAAATTAAAGATAATATTCTGATCTGGTTCTCATCTTCAACTTAATCCTGACTCTGATTTATCTCTCCATACTAAAGACATTGAAATCAATTTACAGACACTGAAAAAATAGTATTAGTTATCTATCTTGATGTCGTTAGGCTCTTATCAATCCACATAGAGATCCATACACCGATTATTAGTCAGTTGGGAACAATCGAGGATGAGAATGAACTTGGAGATGATAACCTGATTGAAATACAATTAAATCTAAATATAGAGTTAAAATTATCGGATAATATTGGAATTCAATTGAATTCCATATAAAAATAGTTCTAAAATTAACTCGACTTGGATTGAGATAACATCAGGTTATCAAAGACATTGAACTCCGACATTTGTTGAATAAGAATTTATATTTATTAACGAAATTCATTTAAAATTAGTTGGACATTACGCGAGTAAGCAATTCTCAAAAAAAATTATTATAAAAATAAAATGTATCAAATAAATCGAATTCTTCAATTATTATCAATACTGAATTTGATCCAATTTGTGTTTAGTGAAAATTGTGAATTGCAATCAGCAGTTAACATAACTGTGTTTGGTGAAATCGATAGTATTGGTGAAATAGTAACAATTCGAAATAAAATCGAATACAAAAAAGATATATTCCATTTAAAAATAATCAATCAAAATCTACCGAAATTGTGCTATAATTTGATCGAAATAGAAAATGAATTATCAATTTTACAATTGAACAATTGCAGTATAAATGAAATTCAACCAAACTCTTTCAATATAACACCAACTTTAACTCTACTTCGCATAACAAATAACCAAATAACAACAATTAGAAGTGGAATTTTCAATGAAATCCGTGTTAAAGAGATCGATCTATCTTATAATCGTATTGTTGTAATCGAACAAGATGCTTTCGATAACAACACATATTTAGAAGTCTTGAATTTGAATAATAACGAAATCAAAGAAATCAACCCGAATTGGTTCTATCGAAGTTTTAGAGTTTATAAACTGAGTATGATTTATAATGATATTCGAATTATACCGGATGACGCTTTTAAAAATATGGTGTACGATCGTCCGTTGAAATTACGAATTTCGGCTAATCGTATTGTTGAGATTAGTCCAAAAATTTTTGGTGAACACTACAATATTGGTGCATTTTGTGTCAATGGTAATAAATTGAAACAATTACCTAGTGAGATTTTTAATAATCGTACAATCAATGAATTGCATGTAAATACAAATTTATTGGACTGTTTTCCGGAAAATCTATACAAAACTAACATCAAATTATTGTCTTTTATTAATAATAATTCGTTTGAATGCGATTGCTTGAAGCAAGTCCGTGAATTTGTTGAGAAAAACCAAATAAGTGTGTGGTATCCTTCGATAATTTGTGAAGACAAAATCAAAGAAATTAATATCGTCTTCAATTATAATACAACAGTAGAAATACCATTATTACCACCAACTGTAGATGTTGATGTTTATATTCAGCCAAATCAAACAACTTGATTTTTTCAAATTATATACCTAATTAATATTATTTCCTAATTTATTTTCTAATAATTTCAAGTTTATTTCATTGAAATTCTATAGATCAGATAGTTTATCTAGCCGCATTGAAATTGTTTGAGATAATCATATGGCTTTGAATGAGATGGAAAGAGTTAGAGAAATAGGCGGAGTAACGTTCTCTCTATTGCGCGGTCTATTCATAATTATTCTCTATCTCTCTTCAATTCATTTGAGGCGATAAAATTATCTCAAAAAATTTCAATGAGCCACATCTAATAAACTCGATACATTTTTCATGAGTGAATGTTAATTATCTTAAATCTTTAAAATGATTGATTTGAAATATAACAAAATGGGCGTGTTCGATTTTTATTGTATTTATTATAATAGAAATTATCGCACGTACTTGAAACAATTTCACACTTTAATTGGATATGAAAGAGAGAGAGAGAAGAGTTTATTGTCTCTTTAATTAGTTGCATCCTTGAATTAATCTCAAACTTCTTTTATTTGAAAGAGATTGATTCAAGATCCGATCCATATTCGAAAAAACCTATCTTTTCCAACGATTATAGAATATTTAAATAAGAATGAGCTCTCAATTTAACGGACGTTCAGTTGTGGAGGTTTGTATTAAAATTTTGTAATGCATATTTTAATTTATAAATAATAAGATTAATGATTTAGTACGATAGTTTAATGTTTGTAATTTATAAATAAATTTACGGCATGATTAATATTTGATTTTGATTCTGTTGAATACGAATATTTTTCAATATATCAGATTTTCATTTAGAAAACAAACTATTTATTTGAAAAATTACATCCTCGATTTGATGGAGTTGTATTTTTAATTGGCGCAAATTTTCCGCACATTTATTGTAAATTATATTATGTCATAGTAGATTAGTTCTATTGAGAAACTCTAGATGGGAAATACAAAAATAAAGACGAATTTTTCTGCTGCGAAAATTAACGAAGAATATGGGAGACAAATTTCTGATCTTTCTTTCGACTTGAAACTTTGAAACGATAAATAAAATTGTTTCAAATGACATTTATAATTCAAATCGGGACGCACCTTAACACTATCCAATTTCATAAACAATTCATTTAGCGTAATTAAATGATATTAACAATTGAAATAAACATTACTTTTGTTCAATAATGCATGATCATTGATTAATTGAATGTTCATATTTGAAATTGTTACTTTTCTATTTGCATTAATATTATTATCGCAATTTAATAATAAATAATTAATAGAAATAACAAACAAATTTAAATAAAATCGAATTCTAGTGAAAATTCAGTCATTTTTAATTGAGTGGAATAAATTAAAATCTAATCGATAACTCAACTACTGTATCTACCTATAATAACAATAAGGTAATGATAATGATGATAATGATGATGATGATGATGATAATAATGATAATGATGATGATGTCAGTTTTAATGATTACCTTTAACTGCATCGTGAGAGGTCATACCATTTCAATTAAATCTCAATATAATTTTGATCAGAGCGAAACTTTAACATTTAACGAATCTAAACAATCTTCTAGGGACGCCGAAATTAAGTCTAGAAGACACACAAGCCGGCCCTGTTGTCGAGCATCAAAATTATCAAATTTCACACGGAGTCGGGTTAATGAGAAATTTGAATAAATCACAGCGCAATTTCTCAAGTCGGCTCCATCGATTTTTCCAGCTAGATGATTGTAATAGAGTTGAGTACAACATTGATATTATGTTTCTATTGTGTCTTAAGTCATTTTCAGTATTGAGGCAACTTTGAGGATAATATAGTATATTTTATGTGCAAATACAGGAGGCGTCTTAATTCTCTGTTTTCGATAAATTATAGAAATCTTTAAATCGTATCGTACAATTTCGAAGGCGGGATTCCACCATCTTATTTCTTTTGTAAAATTTATTTTGAATTTTGTGTAGGAGCAAATTGTCAACTATTTATATCAATTATTAGAATGAGTAATTGTCAAACACACATACTCGTATATTTCCCACAGTAGTTAAAGATGAGACAAGGAATATTACAATACACACCGGCGACCTTTCAATTCAATCAAGTATACTTAAATGGAACTAACTTAATAAAGTCACTTGGGCGCTAATATTTTACTATTTCATTTTTTCTTTTCAAATATCTCGCATTAGTTTAAATTGAACAATTTAATAAAAGTCAATGTGCGTCAAACATATAATTAGATTTAAACAAAAAATGAAAACAAATGGAAAACTCACCGTGTGAATGGACCTAAAATCGATGGCCGATGGTTCATCACAATAAATCAAGAATATCGATCAACAATACAAAATTTCTCCAACATCATGATTGATGTTTACTAGAAATAATCGAAATAGTTGTGATTAGTGGATGGAAATTTGCGATAATTCGCCCACTAGAACTTTAGGTAATCATAATCAACCAACGCTAGAAAGTACCAGGTCCATATTAAGGACCTGGAAATATTTTAATAATCACGGCCCACATGGGTTAACGTAATCAATTTTGCATTTGAAGGTAGGTGCGAATTTTCAATTTTATTTATTAATAAATAAAAAAATAAAAAAAATTGGCGCGTTTATTCAACTACGAACGAAAAAAATACGACTTTTTGCTCGAATTTTGTTTAGAAATTCGAGTATGGAAATAATTAAAGGAAATAACAACTTACCTGTAATAACAGGTATTATTAATTTTTTTATTAAATCGTCAACTCCATTCACAGGTAGATGAAAGGAGAAGTCTTACAAAAAAACAATAATAAATGAATGAGTCATCTTTATAAATACACCGCTACTTATAAACTTCATATCGGACTTTTTTTTGTGTTTATTTAATTTTCCGGTATCGACGTAACTAACTGATTGATTTTCCTCTAAAATTTTTCTGCTCGATAGTTAAAACTAAATATTTAAATCCATGATTTATCAAAGCAACGCAATTTTTATTATTAAATTGGGAAATTCAATATATGTAAGTATATTTGGAGCGCACTTGAATACGAGATTTCGTTGGATCAATATTTTTCAAATTTTGAATCTTATAGTGCCATCTTTCGGGAATTTCCCACAACTCATTGGAATATTACAGCGCACTTTTCAAATATATGAATTTCCCATCAATTTTTCACCATCATTACCATCTGATTTTTGTACCCTTTTTCTTTGATTAAAATAATTTTAAAATGTTCTCGCTAATTTTACGATTTTATTTTCAACTATAATTTGCGGTTTTATTCATAAATTTTGATTTTCACGAGATATATTAGGTGAGTAGATTTTTAACAGGAAAATGTGCTTGGAAAAATTGAAATATCGCTGGAAATGGTAAATCGTCGACTCGTTTCTGTGGGAGGAGCTTTGTAATACGTCGGGGTGGAGCTAAATATTATAGGGGTTGTTGTTTATTAGGGGATGTTCTGAGGTTTATACCGCTTATATCTAAACTTGTCATTTATCATCATTGTCAGCACAGCAAGTTAAAGTTGACGTGTTTATTTTTTTTCCTCAAATAATTATGTTGTGATCAAATTGCGACGAAAAAAATTAATTGATTAATTAATTTAAAAAAATCTTGATCTAGTTAAAAATATGTGACTGTGTCTTTTTATTATTATTCTAGTTTTTTTTTTTAAGATGCAAGAACATAAATCATTTCTAATTAGAGACCTTTTAAGTGATGTTTTGACATATTCAAATGAAGGTAATTTATCAAATTTTCGATAAAAACTCGTATTTTTCGCCACGAATGTTTCAATAGCTCCCGGCATTAATTAAGATTTTTCACAATCAACTACTTCAGCAATCTTGTTTTTCATACAAACCTACCAAGAGATTCTCCAATTAGACCCCTGTTGTCTTGTATATGCGTTTTTGAGCAGTTTATTTCCCTTTTTAATGAATAAAATTGCCTTTGTATTTTCTACAACGGCTCCGGGCCATTAGAAGGACAAGTTCTCTATTTTATATATCCGCACACTAGGAGATTTTTGTTTTATAATACTATGATAATCACTAAATTTTCAAGTATCCATATCTACAAGTCGTATGAATAGGAACCTGAATTGGGGTGATTATAGTTTTGGGAGTAGTTTTTTTTGAAGCTCTATAGAGAATTAAACGAACACAGCAGGAGTTTGAGCCACTTTGAAAAATTGCAGGGTATTCTTGAATATTTCAATCTTGAATGTAGAGAAAAATACCGAGCCTTTGACAAAACCTTTAGTTCTATCTAACTTTTTAAATGTTAAATAAAATTTTTGAAGTATTTAATTGAAGCTTTTTGGAGGAAAATCTATCGATAAGATATTTTATACATTGAATGTTTACTTTTTTCGACAGGCTATATCTATAGAGCTCTAAAATTCAATAGCTTCTCTATTATTGATTAATTAATTAGTTAATCACAGAAAAATTCATCAACAAATACTTCCTTGAATTTAGATAACAACTAGGTATAATTCTTGAGCGTTCGAAAGATCGATTTTTCCACATTCTTTATTAATTTTCGATGTAAACGTAGATGTTTTTAGAAATATTTTCTAAAAGATCATCTCAAATAATAATAATAATAATAATAATAATAATGTCAATAAATAAAGATTCAAGAGAAATGGCCATGGAATTATAATTTAATCTGTTGAGCTGGTGAATTTGGCAGCCTCATAATCATTAACTAATTAGAATTCAACTGTAATTAAGTTTTTTCAATTATTGATTATTATGTTAATAAATAGTTTTAATCTTTGATTCAAATATTATAATTAAATAAATTATCGTGTCAATTTTGCCAAAATGAATCAATTTTTTTTCTATTCAAAACAAGAGCCTCAAGAAATAGAAGTTGTAGATCAGCTCGATTGCGACAATGAATGTGGTAATGAAACATCTTATCCTGCAACGATGGGCGGTCCTGAAAATTCCGTAGAGGCGGCAAAAGGACGAAAACCACGCCGTAGACGTACAGCATTCACACATGCGCAATTAGCATATCTGGAAAGAAAATTCCGCTGTCAAAAATATTTATCAGTAGCTGATCGCAGTGATGTTGCTGATACATTAAATTTGTCTGAAACACAAGTCAAAACATGGTACCAAAATAGAAGGTGAAATTAAATAGAATTAGAAATTCAATTATCCTTTCTAAATGTTCTAAATATATTAACATCGTTATACTGTTTTTGGGAATGGGAAAAGGACAAAATGGAAACGACAAAATCAATTACGTTTGGAACAATTACGGCATCAAGCTAACGTTGAGAAGGAATTATTGAATGCTGGTACATTGAGGACTACCGGAAGTGATCCTGCCACTTCCTGTTGTCAGCCGACCGTTATTCCACGATATGGAGCTCAATCACCTTGCAGTTTCTTAACAACAGCGGCTGCTGCAATTTTCCATAATGTTACATATGTTCATGGATGTCAACTGTGAAAATTTCCGGAAAATTTTATCGATGATCTGTACAAATTTCTTGATTTATTGTTGATTGTTTTGTAGGAATTTGTATAATTTTCTTTCAAATTTACTCTTTAAAATCAATCAATCTTTGTAATGTGAAATTATTAATTGATGTTTCAGTCGTATTTTGTTGGTTTTATTTTTATGTTATTGATCACTTTTGTAGATTTCTATGTCTACACCATTTATTAATTATATTTTCATAAAATTGTGCCGTCGCTTTATTTAAAATTTCCTTTCGACATTTTTCCGAATTATATTGAAAACAATAAATCGCCCAAAAATTTTTTTTTCCTTCTCAATTCTCTTAGAGAGAAAATGTGGTAAAAATATAATTTGTAAGACGATAAATCCTCAAAAATATAAAAAAATTATAGTAGACAATTTCAAATAGCCAAGCAGAAGATGAATTTTGATGAAACAAAAAAGAGGTTTTTTTTCAATAAAGCGAAAACTGTGCCGATTACAGAGCATAGTCGATCTAAGTAAGTGCTTATCTTAGAAATTTCAAGTTGTGTATATCTTGGAATTTTGTTTTGAATCTGTTCCATAAGGCTTTTCGTGAAACTGACTCTAGAAATCGGCCGATCTCAGTATTTGAGGATTCACTGATTTTTTCTATTCAAAACAATACAATTGGACTTGCGACATTCGCTAATCTAGAATTTCAGAATGAAAAATTCAAAATCTCTAATGACAACATCTAAAAGTCAGAGTCCATCTCCGTCGGACTTCTCTAGGGAGTCTTGAGGATGCTCGAAAGGCTGTTTTCTGTCCGGTCAGGAAGACGTTTTCAGTGAAGAGAAACTAATGGAAAGTTATAATTGAAATATTAAACTGATCTTCAACATATTGTGCGTACCTCACTTTTTGCTTAATTACCCTTGCATAATTGTTGCCAACTCAACAGCCCTAAAGTAATATTACCATCTAATTAATGTCCCATTTAAATGAAAATTCACCCCACCGAAAAATCAATCAAATACAACTATGTTCAAAAATCAAGCCAATTTCATTACAATAACAGCAACTGTAACTATTATGATGATGAGAGGACCCTATTAGTTTCGCCCAATTTACGTTCACCCCTCTATAATTCCAACAATAACAATTAATGCTAGTACAACAATTACCATACAATTAGATTATTTTCGGTACAAAGTGTCTACTGTACGAAAATTGTTTCAAATATCTCAGCTACCGAACATCAAATGGGAACGCCTACAATTATTAGGTATATCTATTTCGTGATTTTTTCGTTTTCAATATAAATTTACCTACAAATAGTGGACAAAGTAAAAAATTGATATCGATTTTCATTATCTTCCAGTCCACATATAAAAAATATGAAGTAGGAACGAATTGGACAAATAACAGTCACGTAATAATAATAATAAAAATTATTTGTATCTCGTTGATGATTGTGTGTCGGCAACATTAACAAAACCAATTGCTATTGAACATCAATCAACAGTGAGCGAGTTCTTATTATTGTTTGAAGAGTGAAGAGAATATGTGGTGAATAGAGAAGCTCGACTAGCAACTCTACTATAGACTAATGGCCCTCCAACTGGCTGAGACCATTATATGCGATCCCTGCTGCTGAGGCTGCTGCTGTAGCTGCTGTTGTTGCTGTAATGGCCCCGTGTGGCCACTTGACTTCTTGTGTCCTAGCGCCCGCCCCCATTGTCCTGCACCACTTTACCTTGTTATTCCTCTCCAATACTTCATTTTTATATCCAACATAACAACAGCTCAATTATATCATCCCTCAATTGTTTAGAAACGAAAATAATAATAATAATAATAATAATAATAATAATAATTAATAGAGTGAATAATAATTGTGTGGATGATAACTATCGTTTATCAAATAGTTTATAATAAGGTCGTTAGATTTATATTCAGTTGAATTTAGGATTAAAAGGGAGGTATAGAAATGTAAATCAACACCATTTCCTCCGACACAAAATACAGACTTGATTGGCTGTAATTTGTAACAGCGCGACATGATCGCTATTCCAATTTGCAGAAATTAGACCCCTAACGAGACTATTACATCTATCGCACAGGATTAGGGTGGCTGGTTCACAACTAACTCACAAAATACTTAACTATAAGGGTGATTTCAAAAGTTGTTTTAGTTTTCATCTACTAGAAAATTCATGATCTCAATTTTCTTTGATTTACAAAGAATTTTAAACATAGCTCATCTCTTTAATAAAGGGAAGTATTGAATTCTAGAGAAAATGGCAAAAATTGATAAATTCAAGTATTAACTATTATTGAATCCATCTCATTCTCCAGATTTAACACCCGGTGACTTTCTCCTGTCGGAGGCAATTGATGAATAATTCAACAATGTCGGAAAAACCCATCATTTTATGGAATAAATACATCGAAAAAAAATTGTGAAAATCACAATTTCCGAAAACCACCCCAATATTGTACGTAACGAAGTCATTTTAATATAGAACCGTGACTGTGCACTAAGGTCTCATCGTCATCTTGAACCGATTAAAATGTAAATAAACCTATTACGTATTCATATTTATTCGTGAACGTGCCTTTACAGTCTTGACTAAACAAGTCCCGGTTATATATCTTCAGGCATCATCCCCAAATATAACAGGGTAGTTTACCCTCTAGTTATACGACAATTAACATATCATTTGAGTGTTTGTGCTTGTTACAATACGCCCCCTTACCCCAATCTCTATATTTATAAAGTATATAGTATGTAGTCAATGAATAATGGACGTTGATTGGCATATAAACCCTCTTTTCTCACTCTATCTCTCTCTCTCTCTGGCACAAGCTCAATATACATATAGGAATAGGGAAAAGAGGAAAACCTTTCAATTATGCTTATTTTATCCCGGCCGCAGTTTTGATTTGTTTCAATTAAGCTTTAATACAAAACAACATTGAATGGATTGTATGGTTGTTAGAGCGAGATAGGGGTGAAAATTTATTTGGAAATATGAGTGAACTTTTCAATTGAAATTGACGAGGCCTTTTATCTCGAATTAAAATGATTCGTTAATTCCGATTCCAACTAAAACCTATAATTATCTATTGATTTTTTTAATTAAAAATAATATATAACAACAATAACAACGGCAACAACAAAAAATCAACTATCTATTTAAATATTTTCTTTTTCAAATAAATAATGATAAAAGCAATAGAATGATGTTTCTCCCAATTAAATTTTAACATCGTTACGAGTTTCAGTTGGTAAGTTCTTTCATTTTTCCTCATTTATAGGGTTGAATGGCAAGTTACATTATTTCCGCTACTTGAAAATATAACTAAACCGGGATTTGTGTGGTGGAAAAGCATTGATGTATAAAATTGTTACGGTTTTTCTCTATTTTTTATTGTAGCGTATTTTTCAAATGTTTTTCCTCATTTTTGTTTATATAAAGAATATTTTCATGTAATCATCTAGTCGTTCACTGGAAATTATTTCAAATAGGGGGATGATTTTGTTGAGAACTTTGCTTTCGTTAGATTGAAATTTTATTATTATTTTTTGATATAAGAAATTCGTGTTATATAAACTGATATGTCTGGGAAATGTTTTTCAAGTTTTACAACAAACAATTGTATGAAAATAGATGTGGATATTGAGAGATTATTTGTTATAGCTGGGGGATATTGACTTCGATACTGGTAGATATTTCAATTGAAATGTATAGAAAATGGATCAAATTTTAGTTTAGATTTGAATTGAATCGAAAATTTTCACCCCGAATTTGACCTCCCCATCTATGTCAGATAAAGAAAAAGTACTAATTTTTTGAGAAAACTCTCCTGTGATTCTTATATTCTAATATTTCCAAGAGGCGAGTGGAGCTTTTCGAATTCAGAAATTGGAATTTAGACTCGTTGATTTCACGCTCTAACAATTTCGTAAGTTAATCTAAAACCAATAATATCTGAAATAGATAATAATGGTGATAATTTTAAATTGTGAAAATTCACAAAATTTAGAATAGGCAATAAAAAATAAAAAATAATTATTTCCATGAAACAATCAATTCAATTTATGAATGCAATAAAAAAAAATCAATAATTGAACTTAACGAATGATGATCCGTTTTCAGATTTCTCTATTCTGTTTGATATAAATACAACATGGAAATCATTTTAATCTTACCTAAAACGATACTAGGTATAGTTATTCAAAATGAACATGAAATTTTTCATCGTATTTTCATTACTACTCAATTTTTATCAGGTGAAATATCTCTACTTCATTATTATTACCATTATCATTTTTCAACTAAAACAAAAATCAAATAAAAATTGACAGATAAGTGAATCTTTTGAGTTGGAACTACCGAGTTTGAGTTCTCTATCTGGAAAACTCTACCCTGGAGGTAATTTTATTATCTTGTCTTTAATTTTTTTGTTTGCATACCTATTATTGATTTTTTTTTATTTATCATTATTATATTGAATAGCCTATGATATAATTCAACAAGAAATTCAACCAAATACAATTAAATTTTTAGACTGTAAGTATCTTGGCAATTAAGTCAAGTTTTATTATTAAGTTTAGAATTATCGATATGATTTTTAGCTTATCCATTGGAAAGTTTTAGAAAAGAAATATATTTGCCGAAAATTTTCACAACTAAACCTTTCGTACCTGATTATAGCAAAATTAATGTTTTGAGTGAAATAAGAAACGCAATCATTGATTTAATAGTTATATTTATTAACATGTTTTTTTGAACTTAATACATTTCTCTAGAAATAAAATAAATTAATCTACCAATTTCTTTTGTTTTTTTTTTTATATATCCTTGAAAAAAAAATCAAAATTATAACAATTATAGTAAGTTTTCCAATTTTTCCAGAATTGTTGATATTTCAGGTCGATCATTTGGTAATTTCTCCCAACAATTTCTGTATAATTCAACATAATTATCAGTCTTATCAAATTCATCATTACCGGGCCTAAAATCAAATTTCACAACCTACAAAATACCTGGATTAGAAAAAATCTATCCAAATACATCTTACTCTCGATTTACACGGTTTCCTTCAACACGATAGAATACTTTCCAATCAACCGTGTAATTCGAGGATTTCAAGAAAAACGTAAAAATAAAAAATTAAACTATGAGAATGAAATATTTTGAAAAAGAAATTGCAGAAAAATCAACAATTAAACACACATCATAATCATAATAATAAATTACACGGTAAATAATAACTTCGTTATCCAAATTTTCGTAAGGATATTGTTGGGTTTTTAGTTGCCATAATAAAATTCCCAATGAGTAAACATCGCTTTTTGTACTTGGTTTTTTCCCTGTTAAAAGTTCAGGTGCGGTATAAGCAACAGTTCCCTGAAACTGAAAGAAAATTTTTAGTACTAGAATCTCAAAAATTCAGATCTGAGGGCTCAGTGCTTAAAGTATAAGTCAGTTCTTCGGAAGTCTCAATCTCTATCTATCAATATATCGAGCCGTAATTGAGATAAAGATACACTTGATTTGGGAAGACTTAAAAAAATTTAAAGCTACAGTATAAATCAAGTATTTGACTCAACTTTTTAACACTGGTAATAATTCCAAAACAGAAATCAAACCTTAAATGTGTTGAAACAACAAATTCTCGAAATTGATGATGAATTACCAAAATCACAGATTTTACAAATATTATTATCACACAATAGAATATTTTTTGGCTTTATATCCAAATGTAAAATATCATTTTTATGACAATAATCCAATCCTGTTACAATATCAATTGCAAAATTCAATTGTTTTATTTCATTAATTTCAACTTTCTTATTCATTAAAATTGTATGCAAATCTTGTACATTATTGATTAATTCCATTATAATTAAATTATATTTATTTGTTGAAATTATATCGAAAGTTTTTATTACATTTTCATGATTCAATTTCAAACTATTCGATTCACTTAAATAATTATCTCGATCCAATTTGATAATTTTAATAGCAACCTGTTTTTCTAAACTGAACTAAATTATATTAATAAAACCAAATTTACTTTTATTAGAACAAAAAACTTATTACCTTCGTATCTACCTTTGATAACAATTCCGAACGAACCGCGTCCGATTATGTTCACAATTCGCTTTGATTTTTGTTCTGATTCAATCGAATCTAAACAATCATCAAGATTGAAATTTTTATAGTTTTTGTCATTGAAAAAGCTTTTACGGATATTCTTCACTAAATCCGAATTAGGATCGTTAAAAATCAACTTTTTCGGACTTAAATTATTATTTAAGTCTTTATAAGATTTAGAACTTGTTTGACTCAATGAGGATAATAATCGAGGCGATAATGGTGATGATTTGAATTTCGAAACGATTCGTAACGTTGATTTAATTGGTGTAACCATTTTTTCAATTGTTTAATTATATTCGAAATTTGTAAAAATACAACTGTTTGGAACTAAATATACGAAATTAACTCTGAAATTCAACTATCTAATCTTGAGAATTTGTTTTTATTCTTCAAGAATTGTATTTGTAGATATAATTTAATCTATAAGCGCTCTAGAAGAGTTTTCTGTGAATATTGAGATATTTTATGAGGAATGATTTTCTTGGAATTTAAATTTTTTAATGAAAATCTGGAAAAATTATAATTTTCATTATTGTCCAGAAAGTATTTTTTGATGATTATAATATGGAAATAACAAAAGGAGAGTGGATTTCGTTACGTAACATTTCAATTAGATCCCCACAATTTGCGTTTTTCTAAATTTTATTTATTAATTAATCATTCATCAATCAACATTTGCATTACACTTCTCTCGTAATCTTTTGGTAAATTTTTTGCTAATTCACTTCGATCCAACCATTTATAATCTGAATTCTCAATTGTGATGCCACCATTCAAATATCTTGCAAAATATATAAATATCTAAAAAATTGACCAAAAATAAAAATTATAATTTCGAGATAATGAATATTAAATAATACAAACTTTGGCTCCTGTAGCTCCATTATTCGTACTTTTTGGATATTTATATTTATAAAAACTTGATGGAGCATTGCCATAAAATCTGGCTTTCAACTGATCACCACAAGTTTCTTTTATAACTCTTTCTGCCGTCTTGAAAACAGTTATTTATGTCAATTTCAATTAATTAATAGTTTTTATAATTTGAATATACCTGTCGTAATGTTTCTCCATCTTGTCTCAAACTTTGTGGTAATAAATAAAACGTATCTTTTCCGATTTTCTGTTTCGTTAGTAATATAAGATGTTTATCTAATTTTCTGCTTAATGACTTTACATCATTTTTTCTATCAGCGTCTAAAATAAATCAAATTCAATATTTTTGGGCATTAATGTTAGAAGACTGGAATAAAAAACCTGTAATACGACTAGAGAATTTGAATTTGTTTAATTCATCTGTTGCAGCGTCTATTAAATCTTGTGCTGTTTGATTTAATAGAACTTCGACGTCTTCACCTTGTTTTAATTTCTCCAATTGTTTGCTGTAATAGAATATGATTCAATAATAATTTAAGATCTGCATATTAATTTCGAATAAATACATTTCTTTCTCATGCCGAACTTCATGATCTGATTTCAAACTATTTTCAAATTCTACACTTTCTAAATATTTTTTAAAATCTTTCTCTAATTGCGACAATTCAGGCGTTATGATAGGTTTTCGTTCGATACAAACGGCTGTTATTAAATCCCATTTTTCATTTAATTTCACAGTTGTATTCAAATAACCTAAAAGTTGAGGTTATGTCAATGAAAGTTTTATTTGCAAATTTACCATAAGTATATACGTTGGAAAATTACAGGAACATTGAGCTGCTTTAACGATTTGATAGAAGATTTAAACATTTTATCAATTGGAAAAATAGAAAAAATTGAATTATTTTAAGAATAATTTTCCACCAAACAAATAACCCTAATATCACAAAATTAAAGTCCCTACCATAGAAAACTAATCCCTATTTTGAGTTGTTGGCAACTTGTCGAACGAATAAACTTAACCATAGATTCCTATGACAGTTATTAATTTTGTTTTTTTGTTGATATAAAAATATTTATATAAAATCGATGTCTTCTAATTCCGATTTGGATGCTTTAATTCGAGAAAAAATCTCATTTGGTCGATCATTAATTGAATCAACAATAAAATTCCAACATATTCAAGGCATAACGAAGCTACAACGTAAAATTAAGCAAGAACTCGATTTCTTACAAAAAATCCAAAAGAATGGAAGTGTAAAAAAAGAACATTTACAGTGTACGAATCTAACGCATTTCTCAGCCTTAATAAACGTGTTGAACAGTATAGAAAGCTGCAATGAAATTTGTAAAATTTATAAATTGAACGAACGTAAAATTGTAATTGATTTGGTTTGTCAAAATGGTTTAAATTGGATTAAAGTGATTGCGAGAAATCCAAAAGCATTAAAGCAAATTTGTATGGGTGATACGAATTATGGTGTACGAAGTGTTTTAGATCAAGCTATTGAGTTTTTAGAATGTTCCAAATTATATCCATGTTTATATCAAACACCTGTGGTTAGTTAATTGAATCGGTTCTCTATTCGAATTAATAGAAGCAATTCTAATTGTTGTAGATTATATTCATTTTTTCAAATGGAATAGATGAGAAATTAGCCAGAAGAATAGAATCATTAGGGATAATTGTAAAAGGAGAACGTTTAATGATTGATGACGATAATGTCGAAGATATTATGAAACCTTTTCATCTAATTGATAATAATAATGAATTAACAACACAAAATATCAATCATATAAAACGAATAAATTTAGATGTTTCAGCAATGTTAGCTTATTGTAGCTCTGTAACAAATGGTGGTGCATCAAAATATGATTTTTCTGTTAAAGTTCTCAAACAACAAGCTGAATGGGAACGACAACGACCACAAAAACCAATCATAGATAATTTTTTTCAAGGTTTATTTTACATAATTTCATACATCTTTTTCAAAACAAAATTTTTTAGATAAAAAACTATATTGTTGTCAAACAGCTTATGATAATTTTATCAATATAATCAATACTGTTGGTGGTCCGAATGAACAGCAACGTGGTTTAGAATTCCTAAAACGAGTCATCGTCTTACCAGATAATGCAACAATTAATGATATTGTACTAGAAGATGAGGATAATAATGAAAAATTCGATTATATTCAATTTAAATCAATTAATAAAAATTTGATAATAGGTGGCAAAATTCGACAACGCTCATTAATTATATTTAAATTTGGTGATGCAATACAAGCTGTAACTGTAACAGCTAATGATGGTTTTATACGTTCAGCTAAACAACAAGGTGTTAATTTCGTTGTATTTGTACATGAATCGAGAGCATTAACTGAACAAAAAGAACAAACAAAAGCTACAGTTATTTACAATAAATAATTTGGAAAATTCACTAAAAATAAAGCAAAAAAGAACGTTATCATCAGATATAGTCATTTTATTTTCAAATCAAGTCCCTCAATTTTTTTTAATTCGACTATTGTATTGTGTAATTCTAAGCTTTAATATAATCCAACCAAATGCCACCTTCAGTTGACATTATGAAACTTTTTGGATCAAGTTTCAATGGTAATATTGTTTTCGTATTAATAGAAAATTTGAAATTTTTCAATAAAACAGTCAAACCGACTTTTGCTTGTAATACACCAAATCGTAAACCTACAAAAAATTATTATTATATCATTATACCAGTAGTATTCCTGAAAATCTCAAGCTCAATCTCGATGCTCATTCATGTCTGTTCCCAGAACACAGTTATTAGAGAAATAGTCGTAGCTTTCCGAGTCAAAAAACATAGACACACAATAGCTTTAGAATACCAAAAACAATAATGATCTAAATAAATATCATTAATGCTGACACAGATTGAGATTAAGACTTCTGAAGAATACAATTGATCATCGTTCAAATACCAATACAAATTCTTGGCCCTTCTCCGAACGGTATAAACGTATACGGATGACGTGTTGCTTTATTCTCATCAGAAAAACGTTCCGGATCAAATTTTTCCGGATTTGGATAATATTCAGGATCGTTTTGTACACCAATTACTGGTATAAAGACTTTTGTACCTTCTTCAATAACAAAATCAGTACCTGGTACTTTGTAAGCTTTAGCACAAACACGATTTAATGATGGTAATGGTGGATATTTTCTTAATGTTTCTACAAAGTAAAGTATTCAACATTATAATCGAGTTTACAGATTGTCCTTCGTACGACAACGGGTCAAAATATTTCTTATGACTTGTTATACTGTGGACAGTCTGTAGAATAAGGATTGGGCATATTATAATGCATTCAGCTTTGAACCAACATAAGTAGGACTGGACTTTATTACTTGTTATCTCTCACACTCACATTATTAAGTTAGTTAAGATTTTAGATGGTTGTCGTCAAGGCAACAAATGTGAGAACCAAAGGTTATCTTACTTCTAATAAGAATGCCCCGCCTACCGTACAAGTTGTGTTGGTTCATAGTTGAACATGCAGGCCCTACCATTAATAACTTTATCCATATACGTCATTTCATTGATGGCATCATACGTTAATTTACCATCATGTTTTTCTAATATTTGAATAATTTCAGATCTTAGATTTTCTTGTATTTCAGGATTGGAAGCTAATTCAAATAAACAAAAAGTCATTGTTGTAGAGGATGTTTCAAATCCGGCAACAAAAAATACAAATGCTTGAGCTGCCAATTGATTAAAAGTGAAATTATCATCATCATTCAGCGATTTCAATGTCGAACCATCATCAATATTATCATCTTCTATACGTCCTTTATTCTTCAATTGTAGTAAAAGATGCATGAAATCTTTTCTAATTATATGATTCTTTTCACGATAATCAACTGTATCACGAATAACTTTCATGAAAAATTTCGATAATTGTGGTGATATAACAAGTGTACCTATTTGATCCATAATATTGGGCATAATAAACGTTAACATTGAAACAATATTTTGCCATACTGTTGATTCGAAAAATAATCGGCCATATTTACAAAATTCATTATCAGGATGTTTTAATGAATTACTATCAATGCCAAACGCACATGAACCGATAATATCTGTTGTGAAACGTACTAGAATTTCTTTAATATTTATAGCCCCTTTATCCAAACATTTGTCCATTTCTTCAGTTAATTGATCGCCACAATTCACTAATGTACCAAACATCATTTTCATTTTGCCACTAGTAAAAGTCGGCGATAATTTATGACGTAAATTCTTCCATTGACTACCAGTCAATGAAAATAAATGAGCACTTAATGGATCATTTTCTTCATTAAAATAAACACCACGATCAATAAAATGATCGAAATCTTTCGTCATTATATTTTTGATTAATTCCGGATCGATTGGAATATAAACTGGCATCCATAATAAATAAAAGCCACCATGTTGTTGATTATTTTGACGCATAAAATTGTAAATTCTCATTGTTAAATCGGAAAATGGTTGTGTTTGTGTGAATGCACCTTTAGTATTGCCCATGAAAAATATTGTTGGTGGATTCAATAAGCCTTGTCGTTTCCAATATGTTAATGACCATTTTATCCAAACAAAACAAATCGTCAATAACGCGATGATAATCCCTATAATGTCACTAAACCAACTATCGAATAATAGAGCCATTTAGAGCTGATAATAATTATAATTAATAAGCCACGTTCACAATGGATTTGTACAAATTATTTGAGCACTTACCTACCTGTTCTATTTGTTACATACAATATCACTGTAATAGTTCAAATTAATTTGTTGACAATTTATTTAATTTTGTCTGATTGATATCTTATCAATTTCGCTAATATTCCAATATCTATTGCAATATTTCGATGAAAAGAATATGTTATTTATTAGTGTTATAGCAGAACTAATGCACTTAAAATATGTAATTGCTTAACAATTTTATCATTGATATACAACCTTGATAAAATTATTAAAACTGCCTACTACTTTAATTCTATCGTTTGAATTATGAAATAATCTAAGCGTAAAATTATTTCTAATAAAAGAAAATAATATTTTTATAAAGATAAACATAAATGAAACAATTGCATTTATTTCTTATCATTATTATGGTTTGATCTAATTATTTATTATCAGTGTCATTTCAATTATGGCACAGTTTGAGTTTAGGCCCTTTCACACCAAAGAATTCACGTAAAATTTTAAGTGAGAATACAAATAAACATTGGTGATAAGTGCCCCAAATTTGAAGAAAATCTATGAATTATAGAAAAAGTTATTAGAATAAGTTAATTAAAAAAAATAAATTTTGAGGCTCCGTCAAAGATGTTATAGGAAGTTGAAGCATTAATTTTCCAAGTGGAATCATCCCTCGAATTTTTTGCTCATCATCCCTATCTTTTTTGATTTTTAATCTCAAGCCGCGCCATCTATCATTGAATAGCCTAAGTAGAGATTAGTTTCACATAGCATAGAGTATTATTGCAACTTGAAACGTGTTCATTTATCTTATCTTATTTTATATTATCTAGTAGGTAAGGATTCTATAAGAATTATGTTCATTTTTATCAGTGTCATCATGAGATTTAGAGTATCTAATTTCAATAATCACCATGATCACATTTATTCTAGTACTATAGTCTAGCACAAAGTTCGAGGTCAATGGTGTTTCCCTTTATTTTCAACGCTCATTATTAGACTTTTGATAAAATACCGATAATAAATGTGCAGTACTTTCTAAATCGTTTTCAATTACTGAATAAATTGAGAAAAAAGCTTAATATCATTTACTTGAGAAAAATCTATAGATTTGCAGATATCTACATACAATTTTAGTAGTTAATAGTTTAAACCATAGATGGTGCGTAATGTCATCAGCGATATCACACGTGTTCAAAAGCGGCTTTCACAAATTACTGTCACCTCAGACAAATCAATTATTCCAGTTAAACAAAAGTCAGACGACACATCAATTTTCAAACAATTGCATCAAAATGTCGTATGGTATTGTTGAGAGAGGCTCCCCATACACCCCTGATTACAGGGTATATATCAGTAAGTGTATTGCATAATTTAACCTTTTCCACCATAACCCTGAACTTGTTCGATAACAAACTGATAATATAATTTCTTTTTCTTCGAAAAATAGCCAAAGATAATGGACCAATTTCACCCTTACATGATATCCCATTAGTGGTGGATGCTAACAAAAAAATCTTCAATATGGTGGTGGAAGTGCCTAGATGGACCAACGCCAAGATGGAGGTTATATCCAACTTTTGTCCTCGTTATTATCAAACGATAATTTAGTTATCATTCTAGATTACAATGAAAGAAATTTTGAATCCTATCAAACAGGATGTGAAAAAAGGCAAACCTAGATTTGTAGCGAATTGTTTTCCCCATCATGGTTATATATGGAATTATGGTGCATTACCACAAACATGGGAAAATCCAGAACATTTAGACGATGGTACCGGATGTAAAGGTGATAATGATCCAATTGATGTAATCGAAATTGGTTATCGTGTAGCGAAAAGAGGTGAAATTCTACAAGTCAAAATCTTAGGCACTATTGCTCTAATAGATGAAGGTTCAATAATTGTTCAATTTTCGGGACCAATAGTCTAAAATTATTATTTATAAACAGGCGAAACTGATTGGAAATTGATCGCCATTGATATCAATGATCCATTATCTGAACAAATCAATGATGTAACCGATATCGAGAAACATTTTCCTGGTTTATTGAAAGCCTCAGTTGAATGGTTCAAAATTTATAAAATACCAGATGGAAAACCAGAGAATCAATTCGCTTTTAATGGTGAAGCTAAACCAGCTAGTTTTGCATGGAAAGTAATCGATGAGGTATTGATTTTTTCCATCGACAATAAAAACATTCAATTAGAGAAACAATTCTTTAATTGTATTTTTTTCAGGTACATAATTTCTGGAAATCTTTAGTGAGTAAGGAAGTGGATGCCAAGGGCATTTCGTGGTAAGTAATTGTAACAAAAATAGAATTATAAATCAAATGGAATAAAATATAATTGATTTTTTGCTAAATCTAAATGATACAAGGTCGAATTACTGGAAAATTTCAACAACCTTTATCTTCGAAAAGTAGTTATCTGTAGATTAAATTCATTCTCAAAAAATTATTGTTTCTAAAACTGTCACTTTTAGGAAAAATTAGCCATTAAGACGACTTTTAATACATTAGAGATGAACAATTGGAGAGAATATGATATCAGTGTTCCCATCTTTACTATAAAAACGATCTTTTATCAAATCTCACGAGTTGTTTTAAAAGTTGATTTGGAATTGGGGACAAACAGGAACTTTATTATCTAGATAGAATTCAAGCCTTTTTCAAAACTGAGTCAGAATCAAAGCTAAAATAAATTAATTTTATTTATTCAATCAATTTTTCACTTTGCAATACTTCAAATTGATAGAAAAAGACCACACTTTTCAAGTATGTATTTGTCTTTTTAAACGACTTAAGTCATAGATATTGTTGATTTCACCCAAATTTTTTGTCTTCAATTGTGAAATTGACTTATCTCTATTTTAATTACAATTATCCTCGAAATTAAATCGACTTAAAGGATGAGTTACACAATCCGTATTTATTTTTGAAAATAATTTGAATTTTTAATGATTATTTTGTTTTTAAAGTAGAGCTGATTTTAGATTTGTGTATATTTCAGCATCAATACAACAGTAGATGGTAATTCGTTTAAAATTCCCGTCGATGAAGCTAAGGAAGTGATTAATAAAACACCAGCTCCTGGACCAGCACAACCTATTGATCCTGTCGGTAAGTGGTGTTCTTTTTTTGTTTATAATTATTTTGTTCTATTTTTCCCTCAATTCTATTATATTTTCAGTTAACAAAATTCATTTTATTGTTAGAAAAGATGACGATTATAAATCTAGGATTAATAAACTTTGATAGATTATGTTTGTCGACGTTACTAATATCGTTGTTTTTTCAGTTGATAAATGGCATTACGTTCATTTGAAGTAAAAAAAATATATATATTGATAATTCCATAAATTCGACAAACAAACAAAAAAACTGGGTCCGCATTTACGTATTTGAGATGTAGTTATTCAGGCAGTTTATAAATATTTAAATAAAAAACAGAAAAAAAAAACAAAAGGACGATTGTAATGTTCTTAGACCCTGACATATTTTTCATACATTACCATCCTTATTGTTCTATGAATAAATCTCAAAAATATTTTATTTGAATTGTACACTTCTATAAAAAAAATTCCAATTATAATTACAATTAGGTACATCGAAATTTCTGATTAAAAAATTGTCTCAACAGAAAAAATTTGCTTCAAAATTCACTTGTATATTTTTGTTTTCTCAATTCATTTAAAGTTTGTGATTTTTTCCTCATACCTGGGTGTAAATTTCTGCGGGGCGTGCAATTCACATCCTATACAAGCTGTCCCTTTATGCCAGTTGGTCTAGATATCCCCTTGTTTATCAAGCAAATAATAAACAACTTCAATAAGTTTTTTTACAGTTCATAAGAGATTATAATCGAGAAGTTGTTGAAATATTCGATTTAGTAAGGTGAGGTGGTTTGTTTAATTAGTTGTTGTATGGAGGACATCCGGTATATTTGCTACTATTGCTGCTGCATCCCAACATTGATTTGGTTGGTATTCCGTCGCGTTAGTTACCACCCCCACCTCTACTACTACACCGAATAGAAGTCGGCGCGCCATCATCCACATACAGAAAAGCTTTTCTTGTATGGCGCCGCGCAATCTCCAACACGAAAGAGATGGGACATTAAATACTCTACTACTACTACTGGAAATCGAATAATAATCAAAAAGTAGTCGTGGTTTGTCGTGGCTGGTTGTTATTCAACATTGATAATCAAACAACTAATACGTTAATTTTTTTCAAAATATCGATCCTAAATAAAAACTAATTAAATACAAAATAGTGATTGATCCATTAAAAAAAAACAGTGATCCTTTATTAACTTTAGTGGCATGAAGTTGATATTAGTCCTGGCCCTAGTGGCCCTTATCTGTACTATATCGGATGCTAAGCGAAAACGAAAATTCGATGGTGATTTTGAATTTGCTGAAGAGGTAAGATTCACCTACCCCTCTATTGATCATGATTATTTTTTTTTCTCCCAATTTTTTTTTATTGTTGTTATTGGGGGCTAAAGCTTTGTGTTCGCTTCAATACACAATAGTCCAGGTTGAAAACAGGTGCCCCGGCGATATTTTTACCTGTCAAGCAGGTTCTCCACTTGAGACCATGCTCCAAAACTGTGTGTAATTGTTTATTTTTATTTTGATAACCTATAGAAATATTTTGTATTACGAAAATCTAATTTGTCCTAAATTCAAGTTTTTTTTTTATATAATATATTGTATAGGAGCGACAGAGTCGTTTTTGTGCATTTTTTTTTCTGCAAATAACTTCGATCTAATTGTATATAAATCGAATAATTAGAGTTTTTTGAAAGCTAGATTGGATTAGAACTAGCAAATGAGAACATTAAACTGATATCTCTTATAAAGTAGTTAATTATAGAATTATCATTAATAAATGTCTAGAAAACAGTAGCCAGTATGACGACAAAATTGATTATATCGTATTATTATTAATTTATTATTTATTCAGTTCAGGTAATATTGGTAGCGGTTATATTCGTAAATCAATATTTGAACAATTTATCATCTATTTAGTTTTTCTTTCGATATCTAATCGTTGCCTTCTTAGAAACTGCAAGTATTTGCAGAACCTGTGAGAAATTTTCGAATTTCCCAATATATTGTAAGTCTTCAATGTTTTTTGTTCGGTTTGAATTTTCATGATTTTTGATTCTTCAAAAGTTTACCGATAAAACTTTTTGTCTTTCAGCTTGTTTCTATTACAGTGAGAGCTTTTACTGTATTTTTATTTAAATTTGTCAATTATTCCAAGAAGTTTGTGATTTTGGCAAGAAACTAAAGCTTCCAGCAAGATTATCATGCATTATTGTAGGACTTTCAGTTCTCGATTGAAGGTTAAATTCAAAATAATCAGTCGTTGGAAAATTCGGTCCTGATGAGATATTTCTCGGTTTACATCTGTGTCGAAAAACTGTCCGCAAGTTTTCTATGAAAATCCAAATTGATTGATGTTTTATTTCACTTGAAATGTTTTCCGAAACTTTCTATTCTCCCCTTAGAATCAACATCTCGTTTTTACCATATCAAGTTTCTTTTTAAATATAAAGACATAAGAATGAAAGAATAAAACTAGACAACGGTCGGACATTGAAAATATATAGAAAACCTCTTTTTTTTCCCATTCGTTTTTGGTTAAACTTCAACGAGAGAACTACAATGATAATTCCTCATTTTATATTCACTTCTTTTCCAAGAGATATAAAATAAAATTTAATAATACGTCATGATTACGACTAGAGTCTATCTTTTGTCATAAATATAAAAAGAAAAAGACCCTCGAATAGGGTATTGTAGTTGGAATTTTTCTATACATGAATTGCTTTATAAATTGTTACTACAAAACTTCAAAAAAATATAATGGATCCAACGTAATTTGTCGACTTGCCCTAAAAACCGAATGTCTCCTCTAAAAATACTCGCTTTATACAGAAAGTAGACAAATTATCATACAAGAAATATCCGATATATTAGTATGGGTTATTAGGTTATTAAGGGTTGTTTTTAACCTTTACTTTTTAACATTCAAAACAACCGCCTTATTTTTTCAATAATCTGATACTTTTTCACATTTTAATTAATTCTATTAAATGCAACTGAATTTTGTCGATCTCTTGTTTGTATTTTCAAAAGTAGATCATTAATTTGCATATTTTTGCAATAAAAATGGCCACGTGTTATCTAAATTTCGAAATTACTACTATTGTTTGAAACTTTTTGTAGAGTTATAGTTGAAGAGAACAATAAAAACAATTAAAATGTGACTAATAAATAGAGGACAATTGTAATTTGAAAAAAAGTTAGAATAACTTGAAGTTATGGGTGTTGGTTTTTAATTAAAAACCATCTAGTCGCTTTAGAAATTGTCAAGCAAAACAATTTCCTGTTGAAATTATCAAAATCTCATTCAGATACCTGCTGTTAACCGAACAGTTTTCGGTCCTTTAGAGTTTTATCGATTTTACAATTACACCAAGTTTATTTATTCTAAATTATATAGTTTTGTGGAATACAGGCTGTCCGCTGTACGACAACCGGTCAAGTTATTAACAGGTTTTTTTTTTATGGAATGAATAGAAATGAGGTTGAAGATTGCAAGACAATACTAGAGTTGATAATTTGTCAGCAACTTTTGACATTCCGGATTTCTTTTGTTCGTTCTATAAGCATTGAAATTTCCTTAACCAGTTGTCGTCCAGAGGACATACAGTATAATCGAATCGAGACCACTTCAAAATAGGAAGCATTGTTGAAAATGGTTAAAAGCAACGAGCTATACGAACTAGACAAACACCACTTTTGTAGAAATTAAATAAAAAGTAACCTTTTCCATGTTATTTCAGAATGTTAAATATTTACACAAAAGATATTATTATTCTTCTAGCACCTGTCTATATTGTGTGTGTGGTCTTTCGAGTTTTCAAGTCTTGTAAAATCATTAGCATAAATTATTGAAATTTTTACACCATTTCATCCGTAATTATCTTCAATTTAATCGAAAATTATTAGTGGATCTCGTTAATTCGAATTTTCCAAATACCCCCCCAAGTCATAAATTACCGAATATTCACATTCTATTCTTTTTGTTTGTGAAACGGATTTTTCAGCCGACACATGCTGTATATTTAGGTAAATGTATGTGGAGAGAAGAAGAAACAACATAAATTCAGATTATATGAAAAAGTGAAAATATGAAATACCAACAAATTTATCATAATTTCACATGAAAATATCTGAAATTATTATCTAGGATGGGAAAAAGGTACCATATGGGACTTAGCTTCAACGTACCTACATATATATTCTCAAGGGTTGCAGGCTGTATTGTAGTAAGGGCTGCAATATTGTGAATTTTTAAAAATTCATTAAAAATCTATATTCATGAATAAAAATTTCAAATTGCTCTGAAATTGTCTGGTCGGTCTCTTTATATTCTTAGTCCGGCACTGTTTAGTTCAAGATTTTGCAAAATTAACCAACCAAATCGAAGCAAAAAGTCCAACTTCAACAGAACTGTTTTGTCAGTGGACAAAGGGGTTGAAAAACATTAGGCATCATCCCTTTATCCCACAATTCATTTTTTTAACGTTGAATAATGATGTTTTTTTTTTGAAATTGGCGACAACACATCAACAAAACAGAAGTAGGAGTGTCTAAACTCTAAACAAAAGAAAAACGAAAATGTTAATTGAAGTGTGAATAAAATCGTTGGTGATTGTTGATGAAATTAATGTGCAGTTATCGATAAATCACAAAATATAAATGATAAAGCGTGTGGGTGTTTCAAGTTTTGATTGCTTTACAATAAATTCATTAGTTTTCTAGCCAAAAAATATCAGATTTTAATATTGGAAAATCCCAATTTAATTTGTATTTATTTACACCAACTCTAATAAAGTTTTACTACGGCAATGAACAAATATTGATACTATTCATTGCATGCAAATATGGGATGTCCTCTGTACGACAATAGGTTAAAATATTTCTGATTTAGGTATATATTAAATTGAAGAAGAGATCGTACGATTCGTCTATTATAATCGACAATATTTTGATCAATATCCTAGAACGGACAGCTTGTTCGTTGAACACTGTACTTGACGTTTATTATTTCTATTCGAGATAGTCGATCTCGAATTAATGATTGAAAACAAATATTTAACGATGATATCTGAAAGTTTTATAACGAGGAATTTTTTTTTCTTGCTCGGCCCACATATTTTTCAAGTTCGACGTATAAAACAACATTCCTTTCATTTTTTACATGAATTTAAAGCTGTTGTTGTTGTTTTGTTATTATCCATTTGTCAATTTTCGTAGGACGTTCCAGATGATCTTATCTTTAGTCTGATCATTAATATAAATTAAAAACGATTATATTGTATTGTTTCAAAACCATATTATTTTAATATACAATTTCTCTTTTTCAATAACAATAAGACTTTGTTGTTTATACTATTATGTACAAATAACAATATTATAGGAGTTTGAATCTCGTGATTTCAACTCATGAAAATAAATAACCGAAATCTACGAAATCGTACAGAGAAAATGGAAATATTTATATAATCTCTGTAAATTTTCTACACAACAATGATTTTCCAATTGTATATTATGAATTTTAATAATACCTAGAAGCACAAATAAGTATGTAGGTATATGGATAGAGACGTACCAGATTTACATGTCGAAATTGTACAGGCTGTCCGCTTCCAGGCAGCTTCCACAAATATCTGTTATTGTTGGAGCAAACAAAATAATATTCGACAAAAACAAAAACTTTATCCGGAAACTAGTCGCTTTCTTATTCGTAATGATAACCAACAATTACGAATTGATCAATTTTCGCACGCCTCTCAAAAGATATAAAATAAATAAATGACGATAATTCAAAAGGAATAATAGAGAGGCCGAAGATGAGGAAATTAGAAAGGAATTAATTCCATCATCTTACAGTTGCATTAATTTAAACTTTAAATTATAGATGCACAAAAAACTTTTCTTTTGAATCGTTGGATATTCAAATGACGTCAATTGACTGCCATCAAATATTTTATGTTCACAAACGTCTTATTTATTTATTTCATTATATTTAAGAATGTACTTCACCTGTACTACGGCCTTCACCTATTTGAATAAACTTTCGTGTTTAGTCGCATTCAGTTTGAACTCGACACAAATTTATTTTCATTTTAAACAGATCGGAAAAATGATAAGTGACAAGTACAACTGATCTCTACAATTGAAAATGAGATTATAATTCTGACAAATTATCGAAATTAAATCGAATTGTTGCTCTCATACCGGATGTCCTCTATACGACAGTTGGTCGTAATGATTCTGGTCTTTATGACGTGAATTTGAGGGGACCTAATGTCCAAAGAATTCGTATTTCTGATACTTTTTAGAATTTTCAAATGGGAATTATCGTACAGGGGACAGCCTTTAATATCGATATTTGGTTTTTGTTCGGATTATTCATACATTTTCTTATATATTATAACAAAATTCAGATGAAAACTAGTAAATTTACCGTTCAATGAACAAGGAAATTGTGGAGGAAACAATTTTCACCTCTTGATCATCCATCTAAACGCTATGTTATAATATTGATTTTAACATTAGTAGACTTTGTGTATTTATCAAAAAGCCTACGACGAACTGGATACGATGAAGAAAGGATAATGCGTCATTCCAATTGTCGAGGCAAACGTTATTAGATATCAAGATATGGAGGGAAAAAGGCCAAATTAGACTTTTCGACCTGCTAAAAACTGGATGAAAAATGAGGAAATTCCAACAGAAAACATGGAGAGTGGTGAAAATTTGAAATTCCATCGTCCAAAATTCTCACTTACAAAAATATTTCCCAATTTATTGATTTATTATCATTATCATTTTTTAGGTATATCAAATTTTCTTAGCTTCACTTAAAAAAAGAATATGAGCTAATTAATTTTGGTATTGTATTTTCAAGGGTGTTGTCATCGAATTGATGTGGATTCGAATTACAAAATTCACAAGTCCGGCAACTTCACCCATTTTCAAATAAAGAGATTTCGATATTTATCCGGGAATTAAGTTAATCCTATTAAATCGATCGCAATTTGAATTTAGAATAATTAAAATAAAACTATTCGAAGAATGTCTCTATCAAGATAATAGGGGAAGATTTTTGTGTGGAAAACAAACTTTTCTCAAATTGTAATTAACTTCAATTTTGATTAGTTTTGAAAATAACACAACAAACTTCAAAATTAATTATAAGTCATCAAACTGATACTATTTGGATTAAAAGTAAATCCAGAACAGTCGCAAGCCATCAGTAACGACCAAATTAAATTGTAGCCAACATACAGGCTGTTCTCTGTTCGATAGTTGATCGAAATAATTTCGTTGTTCATGAAGCGAACGATACGAAACTTTCGAGAATTAGTTTCTAAAACTTCTGAATCTCAAATCTAGTCTGTCAGATTTGTTTTTTAATTTCAGCACTTATCGTTTAGGGGATATCCGGTATTAGAGTAACTTTACAATTGGAGCTTAGTTCACAGAATCTTTGTCTAGAACAACAACAATTTTCTCGATTTGTACGCAGCTTAAGATCTTTGTCTTTATTTACTTTTTTTTTTGTTTAATGTTCCTCGAAGATAACTTTGCAACTCACGTAGAACCCCAATTTGTGGAAGTCATGTAACTCTTTTATTTTTATTTTCATTATTTACCATTTTATACCCAATAAATTGTTGGTTTCGACCTTAAGAAAATCCGCGGCGCAGACGTTAACTTTAATGATCATGAAATATTTATAGTTTATTTCGGTTTACGTTAGCATGCGGAAACTATTGATCTTGTTTTGTTTATTTGATGAATGGTGGATAAGTTGTCCAATTATGGTAAAATCATTCTTTATCTACTTCCAATCAATATTTCCAAGAACATATGCATCGATTATTTCTAAATATAGTTTTGAGTAAAAGGATCTTCTGCCATTGGAATTGAATGCAGATAAAGTCCTTGAGTATTCAAATATGATCAAACAGGAAGTCTCCCAATAAGGCCATTTTTTTTCAAAAAAAAAAAAAACAATATTCAGGAGATTTTAATTATTCATTATATCAAATAGATTCCCTCACGATAATGTGGAACTGAAATGAATCACTCAAATAGTAGGTGAGACGTTGAGTATCAACAGAACCGGCTTTCGAGAAAAAGTGCCCCGATGACTATTTGCCGTCAATTATAGATGTTTTTGGCGTTAAATTTTTATCCGAAATAATCGAATTTAAAATATTGAATATGGAGCTCAATAAACTGGATTATTCTCAAAGCTTTAATTAATCCGTCACATAATTCTTCTCCATAAAGTCTTATCAACCGGTTCCATTCGGTCAATAATACCGCCATTTTCAGATCTTATGATTCCCCCTGTTATTTGCTCTACATATCTCCCAATTTTTTTGGAGAATCGACGAACTTCAAACGAAATTATTCAACATTATCGATTCCTGTTTGATATTGAAAACAAAACTAATTTTCCATTATTCCATTCATGTAAAACTCTATAAAGGAATATTCGTCTATAATCGGGAATTATATTTGGCTTGTTTGATATAAAAGCAATTTTCTTTTACTTTTGTGCCAGGGAAAAAGGTTCAAAAAGTTAATATTTCGATTTGTTCATCTTTTAATATTAAAGAAAATTACCAACATAAATTTTGATATTCGATTAACCTGCAATAAGCGAAATTGTCCAAAATAGAAATAATAATAATAATAATAATAATAATTTTAATCACTCAATTCAACATTACGATATTATCTGTAGTTTTGTATAAATAATAATCTTTTATTACGACTTACACTATTAACTTTAACGATCTATAATATAAACTGGATTCATTTGAATCCTCAATGCCCTTTTTGTTCGTTTTCGTGAAATAGACATTTTATTGGAATTTAAAATTACAATAAATCCATCCACAGCAGAAACGCTAACTTTATCGTTATCGTTCACCATAAATTTCATCTATTCTAAATTTATTTTGCCATAATTACCTCAATGTCTTCGCCACAAAATGAAAATTTAGCTCAATAAAAATGATCTCAGTGAATTTCACACGATGCAATTTTCGTTAAAATATTTCATACGATTTAAGATAAACGGCAGCTATTTCGAGATAGTGAGTTAGAAATTTATCATTATAAAAAGCTGTCGTTCAACTTTAATTGTATGGAATATTTTAACAAAAATTGCATCGTGTAAAATAAGACCACTCGATCTCGAATATTAATCTTTCGTCGTTTTATTTGCATAAAACTGTAACATATCGATTTCTTGAAAATATGTCATTAATATTCTATTCATATAACAAATCTTATTATGCAGATTGCTTAAGGTTTAATGCTTAACACGTGTATATGTGTGTGTGTGTGTGCTTGTGTGAGTTAGTATTTAGATGAAATTATCTATAATTGATTGTAATTAACATGTAATTTCATCATAAATTTTACTAGTCTTTTTATTTCATCCGTTTTTCTATTTGTTAAATTGTAAGTAAATACCGGTTGAAATGTGGACTTTAATCAAAAAGGTAGGCGCGTTGTTTATTTTATTAATGCAATTTTCATTAGATAATCGACACAGAATCAATATAAATGAATAGAACGTCATTTTCTAAACTGGTAGCTGTCTCATTGATGACAGTATTAACATTCCAATGAGGCAAGCGAATAGAAATGCTGGCTGTCCCATCTAAGATAACCCACACATCTTCTACAGATGTCAGTTCTCATTACATTTCCGGATTATAGAAAAGATTCGATTTTATTCCAGTTTCTATTCGCTTTATAAACAATGGATATATTTGAAGGAGTTGGTTTAGAGTGGACGGCCTGTATAATTTTAGCATTATTAAAAAATTTGGGAACTTTAGTAATTACTGTAATAATAGGACGCTCCAGGGGAGGTTCTAAAACTATCCAGTCCAGTAATGGCTCCAGCATATTAAGTAGTTATTTTTCTTATAAAACTTCCAGCATATAATTAAGTAGTCGTAAAGTAATTTTCATTTGAGTATCCTTTGAATAATAGGAGATTACATTTAGCGAGTATTCTCTATAGATGTTGAACTTTATTTTTTCACAATTGTTATCTTAGGAAATAACTTCCTCAATTCCCTTGGAAAATCAGAAAATTCTCAAGCGAGAATAAAAGTATTGTAATGTTATTTTGTTTTTGTCATTCAAGCTTGTTGTTGTGGAGATACGTTAAGGGAATTGTTCATAACGCAACCCCTTATTATTCGTTTTTTTATTATCAGGATATTGTTGGTAATTTCGGTTAAAATACAACAATTCTCGCAATCTCCAATCGATTATCGGAAAACAATTTATTTTAATCTTCAACAAAAACATCTAAAGACTTGGAGATGGTTTTCGATATTGGCAAAAAAAAAACTATCATTTATACCGCAGACTGGCCAAAAAGAAAAAAAAACAAAACGTTTATCTATCTTCTATTGTACACAAAAGACTTGACGGACTGCAACTATCAGAGTAAAATATATGAGAATTGAGACTTTATCGGCAAAAAATTTATTAGAAATAGAGAAATGTGATCGACGAGCCTTATACGGTGATATTCAACTGTTCTTTATTTTCCAGTCGATTTTATAGCTGCAAATTACAAAAGAACCACTCCTTTGGGGCAAAGTGTATGCGTAAAGCTCTAATATATTCAGAGTGTTCCATTTCAGACTGGGTACTTCCTAAAATAAGATGTTCTTTAATCGAAAAATTGACTCATAACATCCTTCGAGATCCAAAAGTGTCTATAAAGCTGATTCAGTAATTATACTTGAATAATTAGCATTTTAAGGATTCGGATTAACGAGACTATTCATTTTATGATTAATTAATTTAATAACTGCAATTTTAATAGTATTTTCTTGAGTGAGACATCTCTGTAGTAGAATGAATATGATCGAATATCGTTTCGACCCTCTATTTCAGAGGGAGATCGGCCTCGATTTCAGGAATTCCCTAACATATTAATCTTCTACTTAGATTGGCAATTTTATTTTACTACCCCATTGTTGTGTAATAAACATAGGAACGTTTCAATGGTAATTCGATTTTGGACTGGTGGGATATGAAAGGGACGGTAGTGGATAACAATGCATCCCTAATGTCTGGACTGAAACAAGTCCGAATCAATATTGAACTTCTAATAATTATAAATGATTTGTGTAAATATTTAGGGTAGGATTCGAATTATTCTATATGAAATTGGAGAGATTTCATTGATTACAAAATTCCCAATTAATTTCGATTCTTCTCCACCAAATAGTATCTAATTTTTGTA
>JAZBGZ010000212.1:16207-27552 GCA_037414795.1 Stenodera caucasica | reverse complement strand
TACAAAGAACACTACGAAATAGAAACGACTTCTTGGAAATTGTCTTTGACATCAAAAAAATTTATAGTCTAACTGGAAACTTTCGACAGTTCACTTTGCCTTTATTTCTTCTACATATCGAAATTAGATGGGGTGAAAACAATTCTTTTAACTGAAATCGTGATCCTTTTCTTGTTGTCTTCGAAAAAGGTGAATATTTCCCTGTATAATCGAAACAATGCCGAAAAGTCAGAATCGGATTTGCGACTTGACGTCTCAGACTTTTAATTATCGAACGAGATGCAAACTAATAATTGACTTTTATTTCGGATGTAGTCCGTTCCTTAGAAGGTGCGCTGTAATTTGAAAATATTTGTTGTTTTGTATACTGTCGAGAAGTCGGAATTGCCATTAATCGCAGGAAATCACAGGAAAGATAAAAAGTACGAAATAGGAAATTGCAAGTTTCTCGTTTTTCCAATAGACAGATACGAAAAGAAATTGTTCCCCAGTTGAAAGCTGTATTCGAGTCCGCATGACCCTCTTCTTTCGATGAATTCAAAATGTTTGATTTTGAATTGAAAATATTGATGTTTTTTATTACTAAATATTGCAAAAACTTCAACAATTTACAAATATTTCAGCTCAAAGCCACTGAAATTAACTTTTCGTTGTTATTCTATGTCTTTGTTCGCAAAAAAAAATCAAGTATAATTAACGGAATTCCATTGATGAAGTATTCTTTGTCATGTTTTGTGATAAGCTGAGATGTTCGCTTTTGATTATAATACGGTGGTGGAATTCATAATAACGATCATGGCTTTCTTATCTAGGAGAAAGCTCAAGTTACATAAAGTAGCTTCACGATTTTATCATTAAAATCAAGACAATAATAAAACAATACTTTTTCATTGGTAATTTCATCTCGGATGCATATAACATACAGTGTGTTTCATTTAAGAAGAACCACGCCCAAATGAGTCTCATCTGATAACTAACTAATTATAGATTAGCCAGTCTATATTATGTATATTCTCTATTAAACTCAATTTGTTGATAGAAAGTCGCATTTTATTATTGCGATAAATAAGGCTCATTTCGAAAGCTAGCTGTCTCAACTGATCTGAATGATTTATGATTGATACCGTTCAGTGAGATTGACGATATGAGTTGTCATCTTCAGTGAAATATATTGTGGTGATTTTTCTATTTTTTATTTATTATTATTTATTTTTTTTTGGCACTGTTAAACTAACCAAGTGTCACTACCATAATTCTAGTTGGAAATTAATTAAAACATTTAATCATCCAGGGTCGGCCTATCGCAGAACAGCCAGTTCAAATTTGATTTGAAATTGAAAAATAATAATGTTCTTTGAAATTTTTCTCAAATACAATTGTATAATGAATGAAGCATAACTGGGGGCTGAATCGCTGTAGAGTCGCCCCTATAATTGCTGATGTTTCTTATTAACGGTGTTGCAATACTAAATCAATAGTTTCAAATCGATAGTGATGAAATTTAATGCAGAACTATTCATGAAAGTGTACACAGATGCAAATATACAGGCTGTCATTGTACTTCCGATATTAATATTCCAACACAGAAAAGTTAGATGAAAGTAGAAAAAAAGGTTGGTTTTAATTCGTTTTGGAGATAACTCACGTCAGTGATGACGTTCTGTATATTATTTATAGGACTCTATTTTTATTAGTTCTACGGTTACAGAAATTATTATCGTCTATGTTCGCACAAAAAAGAAGGAAAATAGAAACAGTTTAGAATACGGAAGTCATTGTAACGTTAATGAAATGAAACTAATTCGCCTTTCATAATGTAAAATGATACAGTGCAGAATACAAATGATGGAGATAAAACATGCAATCGTGCTTCATATGTATCCTATCTCTACTTTGTAGTTTTGTCGTACAACGGTATTTAAACTTGTTCAAGATAAAATTTTATCTAACATTTTATTATGCTTATTAACTATTTTACACAATTAACACGTATTGTAATTAAAGGTCGTTACACAGGAGAGTACAGACGACAATTTTTAGTCGTTAATTTTCAAACTGTCAAAAATGAAATTTAATTGAATGTTTAAGAACTTCAATTACAATAATTCGAATAATCGAGGTTTCGATTTCTAATGTTTTAAATTTTTTAGAATATCCTCTCTTTTGTTCGTTGAAGACGAAATTGACGATAGAAATCCAGTGACGTATATTCGTTTCAATCCAACAATAAGTTTACACTTCAATAGAGATGGGACATAGTTTGATCGAAATTGAATCTGAAGGAAATGTAACAATTTGTAAATCTATTTCGACATCATGCAAAATCGACTAGAATCAATCAGAGGAACCTGATATCGAATAATATATTCTGAATAGATGATGTATCTAAAGTTTTCACTTCTAAAATACATATAAGAATAATAATAATAATAATATTTTGTCAATATAACTTCATTTATGTAACCGCCATCTAGAGTTATTTCCAGGAACTAATCTAAATGCTGTTGTATATAATATGTCATGACTGCGTAAAAAGCGCGGAAAATTCACGCCAATAATAATGATTTACGTTTGATTAACACTTCTTCATCTGAAAAATAAAATGTAATTCAGCAACGAACATCCATCTACCTTAAAATTCTGACATTTTCAATTTTATCTGCATAATAATTCCACAACCATAATAAATATCAAATATTATGCATGAAATTTCAACTCCTATTGTCTTTCATATTTTCGTAATATTTACAAAGAATCTGATTATTTCCGAGAAAATATCCTACAATTAGACAGCGGACGGTAAAACAATTTCTGTTCTGTGTTTTGTTTGAATTGTCCTTTATTTTATTTTAATAGCATGTAGAAATAACGTCCATCGATCAAAATTTGAGGTTATGCTCATCAATGCCACACCCTCATTAGAACAATAAGGCCTAATTTACTGTCTTATTTAGAATTAGTATTTTGTTTTGAGTATTGATAAATGTGACCTCGTTGATCCGAATGTTTCTTCATTTGTTTTTGGTCATGTATGGACCAATTGTTACGAATAATCTCATATTTCGATAGTCACTTTTTTAAATGATACCTTCTGTATAAAGAGGTCGATATATTTTTGTCTAAAGCGGAATTTATGAAATTGAGGATACATTCAGATCGTAAAAACATCGTTGTGTCAAAACTGGGAACATTAATACATACATTTTTCACATTTTCTATATACAGTTATATAATAGTGTTATCTATGAAAGATGGTTTTTCGGTAAGAAATGATCTCTCTTCAATAATGGTTAAAGGTGACAGGTTTCATAAAATTTTATACTGTTGTAAAAAAATTTATATTCTTCCTATAATAGATAAGTTACATGATCCGTGAATATATATATTTTTTTTTGGTTGAACGAGGATCGATCCTCGAATTGATCTCGATCTCCATTTATTTCGCTACTATACTACGTTATTTATTAGGGTTATATTTCATAAATTTGTTTCAAACATGTAAAAAAAAATAACGAATCTCTACCAGTAGAAATGTTTCACAAGATCTCAAAGTTTTATTATTTCAAAGTTGGGTTTTTTTCTCTTTTTTCCGATTTAACTAGGTTTGTGTTTTGTCGATCAATGTAATCTTGGTGCGAATCAGCTTAATTTCGTTAAATCATTGAAATGCTCCAAAGTTCTACAACCTCTTTGTCGTAAATAACGTTATCTGGGTGGTGGTAGCAAAAACCATCTCATTTTCTATCTATCTATCTCTTTTATCACTCTTATATTCCTCAAGTTTTTTCCCAACCATTAGAAAATCTGTCTACTTTCATAAAATACAATTTTCAATCTGTTTCTGTCAAGATTATAACGACTATAATTCGATTTCACATCATTATTATTCAAGTAAATTGATTAATTTTACAGGTAGATATTCAATGGCTTTATACAGGTATTTCAATTCGCTAAAATTAACAAGTTTCAACCATACAAGATGTCCCATTACGACCAATCGAAATATTCTTATTGATTATTTTTACAAAACCAAAAACAATACGTATAATTGAAGGTACTCTCGCTAATCCGGAAATATCACTGACAGTATTTTCGGATTAACGCAACAATTTTCGATTCACAAATCTAATTTAGTTTGTATTCCGAAGACTAATTTTTTCAACTGTAATATTTTGGCTGATTGTCGTGAAGAGGACAGCCTGTATAGTATTAAACCGATTATGCAACAACACGTTTACCATTATTGCTGCTATTAGGTTTCACTAATTGATTCATTCGAAAAGACAAATTCAGAATAGTTTAAGTTTTGTTGTAGAAGCAAAATGGAGATTTTGTCTGTCTACCAATAGATTAATTTAGTGCCCCATAGATTACTAGCAAATCTCGTATGAGATTGATTGGCTAAAGTGCATCTTGCTAAAAGCAGGACCGGCTCTCTGATGCCAAATATTAGAGCTTCAAAGTATTTCGTACTAATATCGATTCCCAATTGAAAAAGTCAAGTTCGATCGATAATAATAACTTCAACATTGAAAACGTTCGATTAGTAATAGAATGGAATTTCCACTTTTCTAGTACAGATTTTGGAAAAATTTCTATTCGATAAAGCGAACATTTATATGCAGAATGTTGTAAGTTGCGAAGCCTGTACTCCCCCCTTTAATAATAGAAAAAACATCACATAGATGATATTGGGTCAAAAATATTTAATGAAGTTTATTGGACTGGGCCGAAATCAAATGACTTATTCGAAATATTAATCGGATTGTGGTTTGAGGGTAATTTAATTAAAAAAATCAATTAGGCGAATTCTAGTAATTTTTATATACAAAATTCCCAATCATATTTAAATTAATTTCAATGTTATTGTTGAAACGTAAACTAACTCATCCGAATTTAATTTCGAAAACCGTAACAGAATACTAATTGAATTGAATCGTCTGTATTTTCATTAGAGCTGGACTTTGTACTTTTCTGGAAAAAAAATTCTAATCTATGCACTTTATTATTGATATTTATAAATTGGGCAAATTTTCATAAATGTCCTGAAATTCTCACGCAAATTCTAATTATTTTACCAGCTGAATATTAAGAGTTTGCAGATTTCCATATTTATAATTGGTTGGATTTATGAAAATTCGTCAACTTTTCAATTTGAAGTTCTCATGTTTTCGATTGAGAAGAAAATAAATAAATTGAAATTGGAAAATTCAGAATCATTCAAGACGTAGGTACAAATTTCTACATGATCCATGGAAACAATTGAAAATTGTGAAAGATTATATAATGATGAAAAATTGGACTTTATCCAAATAAATTCATAAACAATCAGGAATTCCTTCGAAAAATTAGATAAAAAAGCAAGGATTATTTATTGGGAATTTTCCAAGAAATTTAATAATTCTCGAGAACTTTAGACTTCTAAATATTAATACAAATACAATTCTCATGCATAACTACTGCTATATTTCATGTTTTTTGCAAAAGTTCTCCAATTTTTCGGAATTTCCAAACAAACTAGAAGAAGCGGAGATTTTGATTCAGAGCTGAAATCTGGAGAATTTCCTCTAAAAATCTATTTATAACAGCCTAGTTCGGATTCAAACTTTTCTCAATAGAAATTTCCTTTCAATTTTCACGTTTTATATTAAATTTCGACAGTCTTCCATTGATTTTTCACCCCCATATCTCCAATATTCTAAATTAAATCTAGGAGAAACTGGCTTGAACTGGAAAGCAACTTCTTGATGATTTGGATAAATCGCCACTGTTAATTCAAATAATTTATTCCAGAAGGGGAGGATAGACTCAATAAATATTCGCTAAATATCCAGTAAGAAATGTGGTGGATCTCAATTAAGGCAACAATCCAATAGAGCTATTTAAAAGGGATGTCAAATCATTATTAGAAATATTCCAATGTGTTCTGTATAGGGGAAAAAATTTAATTAGAATTTATTTCAAGGGAATTTATCAGTAGCCACTCCCTATCCCTATTTTCGTGTATTTATCATTTCCAGTTGATATATTTACGTTAGTGAATTTTAATATTGGAAAAATAAAATAACAACACTTTAACTCGAATAATTTGACATATAATTCAATTTTGTTTGTTTTTTTTTTTCTGTCTGAACGCCTAAAAATTTAGCAATAATAAAATGTCTTTCATCTCTTCCATTTCCATGATAATATTTTATTTGACAATATTAAGAAGGAATCTCATCATTCTGTCATAGATTTTTATGGGCTATGAAATCAAACGACGTGATTTGAAAATCGTATGATATTCGTAAAATTTATTTTAATACAGTTTCTTGAAGATTACGACAATTTCGTCGTCAAAATTCTTGAATATATCTAAATTTATCTCGTATGAAAAACTACTGAAATCAATCGTCCAGAGCCGGACTCATTCAACCTCGAGTTGAGAATTATATTTAGATACAATGGAAAATTGAATTTTCCATCAAAAACTTGATGTGAAACACATTTAATCCTCTCGACTAACACAGTTCTATCAACGCGGTCGAAAAACTACGAAATGAAATTCTCAAGCTTCAAAAAAGGCGTTCAAGCGAAATAATTATACCTTGATCCGGCTCTGTGACCTATCGAACAAGGATAAATCAATAAATAATTCCAACGACACTGTTGATATCTGCAAAGTTTTGTCTTAATTTGAAACTTTCGATTAGAACTTCACCATCAAATCGCGCTATAGTCAAACAAATGCAACTTGACTAAGCCTAGATTTTCATAAGATTAATCCAAAACCAAGTCGAATTTTGATGACTCTAATTTAAGCTTTTAACATAAACAAAAAACAATTCCATTCGAAATGGTTCTAGTTAAGTTTGCTTAATGAGAAAACAAGACAACTGATTTTCGACAATCCCCTTAAAATGGAAATATCCGCCTGCTTGATTTACATCTTTTCAAACTTTTTGAAGAAGTCGTAAAGTTGAGACATATGAAATAAAATTGAATTGTTAGTTTTATTGAAGATTTTTTTTATAATACGGCAATTATTTTCAGGATGATACTAAAACGACGAAAATTGGCGAAAAGAAGAAATGGATACATGATCCATCCAGTGAGTATTTATTTTTATTTTTAAATTATTATTATTATCATTATTATTATTGGTTAATTTGTTCCGCTTGTATAATTTGGCGTCATATCGATAAAGTAATGCATTTTATTTTATGTAAATTGTGATTTATTAGTCTATTGCATGTTCTATCATTTCGATTTACATAAGATAAAACAACAAAGACATCAAATAATAATAATAATTAAATTTATTAGAGAACATTCATAATCAGAAGTACATAATGTCGATAGTATTTGTTTCCTAGAAGGCGGGGCTAACGGCAATTAAACGTCATATAATCTAATTTTTGACCAATCGATGTGTACCTATATTTCTCCTATTGTTGCTATGACATCCTATACAAGCGATGAAGCACATCCGAAATTGAATATACTTTATTCGAAAATATTCAAAACCTAAATTCAATAAAAGTTACCACCCAACCGTTCCATTAATATAGAGTTACTGCAAGTTTTCTCATTAACAACTGATGAGTCTTTCAATATAAATTTATTTAAAATTTCAATTATTAATTAAATTACAGCTTTAGTCAAAAGTGAATTTTCACGATTTTGCATTATTATTATTATATTCAATAATTCAGTAAACTTTTTCAATTACTTACCAATCATAAACTAGGTATAAATTTTATTTACCTATCACTCCAACCAACAGGACCGGCTCCAACACTATTGGTGTCCTTTTTAGACATCTCACAGAATTATTGAATTTATATAAATGGAGATGAAGAATTGTTGGGAATAGTAATAGAGATGTCGATCTATTCGCAGAATATTCAACTAAGATTCAACTGAAAACAATGAAAAAACATTTGGCGAATTGCCAACTTTTTATTAAGGCCAAATTTGACAATTCGCCGAATTAAATTCCATCTTTTAAAAGGTGTCACTCCAATTAATAACTTCGTTTGTCACACCTCATTCTATTATTATCATTAATATCATTATTATTATTATTTTTATAATTATTATCAGAGTCCGTTATTTTATACTTGAAATAATTGTTCTTTATGAGTGTGAGTATGGTTTCGTAGAATACGGGATGGCATCACAGTCTGTGACAATATCCCAACCATAATAGTCTTAACTCAATTAAGTTTCCAGTGGTTCTCTTTTTGGCACTTTCAATTAATATTTTTTGGGCAAGGTTCACGAAATTGATGTTTTTCTCTTGTTGGATCACATTCAGCTTAAATATTGGCATGCATTGTGATGCCATCCTGTATAAAAGAAGCAATTGGTTTCATCCCACGTTTCCTAATTTGAATACTAATGGTATTCGTCACACTACTTCATGTTCAAGTGACTTTACACCAGAAATATTCCAGTAAAGTACCCTCTTTCGAATTAATAAACTAGAAGCACGTCCTTTTACTACTTACTGAACTGCCAACTTTGAAGATACTCCACTGAAATTGTGGCATTTATCTTTTAAAAAAACTTTATCAAGTCATAAATTATGTTTTTTTGTATTATATTTCAAATTTAGAATCGGCTCCGAGCAATAGACGTTCTGGTAGAATTCTTCTCATGAAAGAATTACAAGTCTTCATTTTGTTCTCAATAATATGAGCATGAAAATTTCGATAATTTTTACTAAGGCGATGCGATTTCACTCAAGTTAAGCAGAAAATTTGAAAGTAGATATCCAGTTTTTCATTCAATTATAACATTGAACTAGAAAATTTTCGATATTTCCAAGCATAATTTTTAAAGCCACTAATTCGAATATTGTCCTAGTCTGTTTTCTATTTTAAACCGGCCCTGTTCTTATTGTAACAAAACGATCATTACTGTTATTATCCCAATTAATAACATAGTTCGCTACAAGAAATCTACATTAAATCGATTTTTGGCTGAAATCGAGAAACATTTCATGCATAAATAGGAGAGATCTTGGTCTTCAGGGTTATTCAAGGGATATGTTCGCTTTCTCCTTCCAACAATAAAACGGTGAATTATAATAAACGAGGGAGCTTTCTACTAAAATGAAACAGGAAAATTTGAAAAATTTAATTATAGAAAAAAACATTCTAACAAACTTACAAATGACTTATTCTAATTATAAATGAAACTTTCCCGTAATACCATCGATTCCGAATAGTACCGAAATGTTTCACTAGTAAAATCTCAAAATCCCCCCGAAAATAGACCGCATCTAGTTTGTATTGATTTCTAGATAGAAAATTGGCAATAATCCTGTTAGATTTTTACGTTTCTATTTCGTTTAGAAATTTCAACAATACCATTATCGTAAATTAGTTACATTAGAAAATTTATTATGGATTCATTGTTTTTTGTTATTGAGTTTCTCTTTATGAATTTAATTACAACTACCACTGGGACATACCAATAAATGTCATCATTTCATGAACAAAAACCACCCAACTCTTTATTGTCCTGATTCTCTCCACCATCAAAGGATTCTTTGACCAATAAAATCCAGATATATCTGCCATAAGTTATTGCAGCAAATTAAATAAATAAATTCCTCTTTTCTCTCTTTCTATCTCTATAGAATTATGCGAGATTAATTTCGATTTTCATCAATTGGTCATAAAATACAACAACACATACAAATAGCCAAAATTATCCTTGAACATTATTTATGTTGCAATCATAATTTCTTTTGTTTTTTTCAACAATTTTCAATCACCTTGAACTTTGATGGGTTTTGTTGTTTTCAAAGTAATAAAATTCTAGTTAGTTTATGTTCGACATTTTATGCTTGTTATTGTTAAATACGCTATGTGTAAGTTATCCTATCTAGAAAGCTATCTCAGATCAGCGGCTGTCAAACAATCATCTACATGTATAATTCAACAGATATCCACAATCTTTGTTTCAACTCTTTGTAGAAGATAAATCACCATCTAGTGTCGTTTTTCAAAATTAAGATAGATATTGACACGTCACCAAAATTTATGGTTAATCATCAATATATCCTACTATCTTCTATACTTAATGATAATAATTAAAAAAAAAATGAGAATCGGGATCAAGACTTGTACTTGTGGTGCTGTTTGGTCTTTGATAATTTAATAATTTGATGAATTACGCCTCGTGAAAGATGTTTAATTATCAAATCCTGTACAAGTGTGATTTATTTTTGGAAATTGAATGCGTCCGTCCATTGCGTAGAATAGAAAAGTAAAATGGAAGCTTTATTAATGTTGATCATACTTTCGCCAAATAAACCTCTTATCTTTTGTTAGCTAAAGTCGAGAAATATTTCAAAGTCCTCTCTTAAAAGGATAGACTCCAAGAACGACACCTAATCGGATTTAGAACCCCAATATTGGGGCTTCAATCAAACGGAAAAAATTGATTAATATTCGAAAAACAGGATTACTTTAATTATGTGTTTTAACTCAAATTGAGCCTTGGAAATTATTTTTATTTATTGTTGTAATTCGGATGTTGTTAGATTTTCCAGCCAACATTGTTGAATGATGTTGAAAGCTCTTTGGGAAAATCGTCAAATTTATCTGTTTCAAGTTTCGCAATTTTTAACTTCCTGTACGAATTCTATTTTAAAATCATCAATCTTTATTGAAATTTTTTAATTTTCAAACTAATGAAATTCTATAATAGCATGTTTGTCATTCTTATTGTATTATTGCCGTTCCTTTTTATGAAGGAAGCAAATTTATATTTTCAACGACAATTTATCATTTTGTCATATTGTTGAGAGCAACTGAACATTTATTGGACATCGTTTTTGCTTTCAATTGGAGCAAAAAGGCCAGCAAATAAAAGGACAAAATGTAAAAATTATCCATCGGTTTATTGACTTTTTGTTGTTTGCCAATAAAGATGGAATACTTTATTCCAGTTTTTTGCGGTCGTCCAAAAAATAAACCAATTTCATCCGAGATTTTCTCGATTAATTCGCCCGACGAATACCAACAAGCTCATTTTATTCGTTCAGAATCAAAATTTCGATCAAGAAAATTAAACAAATAGACCAATATTTTGCCAAGCTTCTAAAGAAAAAGTTTCAGTTCATTTGAATTGAACATCATTCAATGTCTGAATATATTTCCAGAAATATTCGAAAACTTTGAACGAAATTTGAATTCAACATCTTTTTCTCCTTTTCCAACAACTAAACCATTGAATTTATAATAGAAGATATTTCCCATCCATCGCAATATCGGGAAAAATCATTCATGAAATTGAATTATTTCCATCGGATTTATTACGCATTCAATTCCATACGAACAATAAAA
>JAZBGZ010000211.1:7176-64828 GCA_037414795.1 Stenodera caucasica | reverse complement strand
TATCCCTCAACTGACTGATACAATCATCTAAACGATCACTATCTTGACCTAATTGAAGATCTTCAATTGAACTACTATTGGAGTGATGGTACTGTTAATTAAATTTTCTTTTAAATTGAAGAATCACTAATTAGAATATTAATAGATCTTACGTTGGTGAAGTTGGGGAATTCGGTAATTTTCTCATGTTCGGAATCACTAGAATCCGGACTAGTTGTTGTTAATGATTGTTGTATTGTATCAGATTTGGGTGGTGGTGGTGATGTTGCAGTTGGTGTTGTTGATGTTTGTGTTGTTGGTTGTGGTGGTGGTTGTGTCCATACACAATCGAAAATTTCCGCTTGTAAAGTTATCGGCAATTCAAAGAAAATTTCAGATTCGGTTAATTCATGATGTTGAGCGATAAAATTCAAACAATAACTCTAAAACAAAATATATCCAAATTTACAATATTCTTCAAAAAAATACGATCAGTTTACCTTTAGAATTCTTGCATTGTATTGATCAGCCATATTGAAAAAATATAAAGCTGAATCAATATCGATATTTTGTTGTAATGCATATTCGCAAGCATGTTTCAGAGAATCGACTTCATAACGATCACTAAGTAATAACAATTCAATTAATTGTTCAACTGATAAGGATTCTTGTCGTAAACGTCCACTATATAGATATTCCAAAAAGATTCGGAATAAAAACGGACTTGTATCATGGATGATGATTTTCCTATTATTTTCAAGAAAAAACAAAACAAGACACAAAAAAAATCAATCAATCTTTCTTCCAAGATTTATGTTTGTCCAAGTCAAACAAATAACGAACTACCATCATTTCTATAACGAATGATGATAGTAAAGTAAGCAATCAGACAGGACCGGTCTAGGTGATAAATTGCATTGAGACCAAGTAATATTTGTTTAGAAAAATCCAAAATAAAAAAAGGCAATAATTGAATAAAAATTGTTGCTTTTCCGTAAAGTGAAAAAGGTAATAGAATTGAGGGCTTTTACATGGGAAGTTAAAATAGGAAATTTTATCCCTTATTATTTTCAATCAACTTAAAGCTGGTCCTGAATTCAATTTCCGGATTTATCAGGAACTGATATTCTATAAGATCAGTTTCAATTTCTTATAAAATTTCCTGTATTGATATAATAAAAGAACATCAATTTGCCAATTCAATAAAAGTCAAAAATCAATATTATATTCTATTATATATAAGATAACTTACTTATCAATAGCTTCCCTCATTCCTGATAATAATGCACGTCGAAACCAATCACATCTAGCCGCCACAATTACTCGATGTGCTTTTATTATGACGCATTCATCGTCTTGATTATCATTATCATGTTGTTGTTCATGATTATAATTAGCGACAATTTCAAATTCCATATCAGCACTATCGGAACTTTTAAATAATTCTAATGATAATTTTGATAATGTACTAATATTTGATAGTGGCGGCGTACAAAATGATTCAACTAAATTCAGCTGGAAATAATAAAATTGAATTATTTTTAAATTAAATAATCACAAAAATGCTATTACTTTATAACTATGATGATGTTTAGGCGTTGAACTTGAACTGCACGGTATCCTCTGATAATCACTTGGATTATTTGACGCTGATGTTACATCCAAAAGGCCTAATGATTGTAATGATTGATTAAAAGAATCACGTTGAATTAATTCACATAATTGTAGGACAACGTCTTGTAAAACATCACGATGATTTATCAGTTTTTGTAAAGCTCCAGACTTAAATTAATAAAACTTTAGTAATTTCTCTTTTAGAATACTATTAATAAAAACTTACCACTTTACTTGTACCAACTTTAAAACAGAATTTGAACTCTCTCCATTCTAATTTCTCATCAAAAGCTGTACTAACTTCCTCCAGACGTAATAAAAATAATGGAAGCTCTTCAATTAATTGTTCTAAATTACGTGCAATTGAACGGACTTTTTGATCTGATGTCATATCGCGAAAATTCTCTCTTTTATGTATAAATAAACCAAGACTACAAGAGATATGTTCATGAAAATTCTGGATTTTCGTTAATTCTCTTATATGTAAAACATGTTTCAATGAACGTCCCAATAAATCACCAACGCCAAATTTCAAACGGCTATTCTCATTCAGATGTAAGCCTTGTATTATTTGTTGTAAAGCTTTCTCAATTTGAACAAATAGTGCAGGTACTGTATCCAAAATTATTTCAATCTATCACAGAAAAATTATTAACGAAATAAAAAAAAAACCTAATTCAAAATATACCTCTGGAACAAGGAAACGGGCAACTTCTAAACGTTGTACTGCCGACATTGAACTGAACGTATTTTTTAAAGCTTGCAAAAAACGTTGGAATTGCGTTAAGAAAATCGGTAAACGTGATTTTGCATAACGGATAATCTCATTTCGTTCTTCTCTTGTCAATTCATTTTTACGTTTCGTAAATAAATCACACAATAAAAGTAATTTAACTCCAGCTAGAAAAGTTCTAACAATTAATCTATTAAATCATATATTATTATAATTGATTACCAACTGCGACATCTCTAATTGATTGTTTTACAACAAAACATAATTTTGTTGGATTTGATGTTATATTATCTGACGATATCGGATTCGTTCTAATACTAAAATGGTCAATAATTTGATTCATACTGCCGTGCATATCGTTAACTAATCCAATAATTTCTACAAATAGATCAGAATTAATAATTGGAAGCAATTATAATTAGAGATTACGTTGCTTTAGTGCCATATTCTTCAAGTATAAATTACATTTATTAGCTAATTTATTTAGACAAGGGTATGAAGATATAGCTTGAATCACTTGTTCAGCTACAGCTTCCGTCAAATTTTCTGGTAAACACTCAGCATATAAAAAATGTAAAATTGTACCCAATACGTCCTCAGATAAATGACTAAATGTTAAAATTTCCGCATTCCAATCGATTTCTTTACCTTGTAATTTCAATATACACGAATGAATCTTAAACTAGAACAATTGATCTAATCAATATTTCAAATTTGTGATTATATTACTTTAAATTTACTTGTTTTTTATTAGATGCAGTTATCGTAATATCAGAGAAATAACCATCTTCTAAGGCAGGTAATAATGAAAAAGGTACTGAACAATTTCTCTCGTCATTCTCTTCACAGATTCTTTTGCATTTCAAGTTGCACCAATTCTCACAAGTCATCACAATTTCATCTCTAGGCTCTGTTGGAATACACTACGAATACTTCACTATTAATTTCCACAAGTTCTACCTGATAAATATTCTAATTTACTCTAAATTCGAGTACATGTCCAGCATATGCCCCAAATCGAAGTACTGGACCCAATACAGATGACGTACTATATAATTCAAACGTCTCACAACTGAATAATGGGATTGTTTTGAGATCATCTGTTGGAATTCTCCAAGTAACATCACCATTTTCGTCCAATTTAAAACGAACTCTAAGCATAAAAAAATTGAGGTTAAGTTTTTGATTTTCGTTAAATAGAACTATTTCACCCTTCCAGTCTTTGGCTGATACTACGATTGTGATAGACGTGTCTGCATTCGGTTATCTGTAAAAATATTATTTGTTTTTCTCAGCAGAATTTATAAAAATCTAATTGCTGTCTACAAAAATGTCAATGTCAAAATGTAAACAAAATTACAGATTCGAGATAGTAGATAGAGAAATTGTTTGGAGATTATAACAGGAATTTGGGGGTGGTATTTTTAAGAATTTAATTAGAAAATTATCTTAATTATACCTCCCAAGTTCCAATAAAAGAATGAAGAAAAGCCATCACATTTATGTATTTTCTTTAATCAAACAATAATGTAGGGAAATTTGATTTCTTATAGTTTCAATTCTGTGAGCGCATGCCTTGTTGATCGATAAAGTGAGATAGTTAAATACAGATTACAACGGGTCAATAAAGAGACTATATCTAATGACGTGAAGTCTTGTACTACGAAAGAGATTGTCTCGTGCTGTTGATTGTAGCTCTTTTTCTTCCATTATGAGCAAGTTTTACACTAGATGGCAGTGAGCGTAATTTCGAATTTTGCAGGATAAATATAGAAAAATTCTTGATTAGGAACAAAATGCAAATATTTATTTGTTAACACACTCGAATTTGAAAAAAGACGGATAAAATATAGCATAAAAGATTAATAAATTAACAAAAAGTAACAATTTTTTTTATGGTTTAAAACACTTGTATCCTATGGTTCTCTCGATCACACACCAATATATGTCCATTTGGCGTCATAGCCACACCTTCAAGACCCTTAAATTCACCTTTACCAATGCCCCAACAACCAAATGAACGTAAATGTGTACCATCTGGATGGAAGATTTGTATGCGATTATTTCCTGAATCGGCAACACATATATAACCTTGATCATCAACGGCGACGCCACGTGGAAATTTGAATTGACCATCATCGGGACCTTCACTACCAAATGACGTCAAAACTTTACCATTAACATCGAATATTTGTATACGATGGTTATTCGAATCGGATACAACAACACGATTTGTATTCGAGACAGCTATGTAATGAGGATGTTCTAATTGACCCTCTTTGCTACCCATGGAGCCGAATTTACCAACAAATGTACCATCTGATTGGAAAACCTATAAAGAATAACATCGATCTCATATATTTTTATTGATTGACTTTTTTGTTGTGGAAATTTACTTGAACTCTGTGGTTCTCCTTATCGCAAACATAAATGAAACCTAGTGCATCTGTTGTCATGCCCCAAGGATAGTTGAATCTTCCATCGGCCGTACCTTGGCTGCCGAAAGCTCTCAAAAATCGTCCAGATGGATCGAAAACTTGTATTCGATGATTATAACGATCGGCAATGATGAATTGTCCGATACGATTGACAGCCACTCCGGCCAAACAATCAAATTCACCTTCACCATTACCATATTGTCCAAATTCTTTGAGGAAACGACCATTTGAATCGAAAACTTGCACACGATGATTGGATGAGTCCGCAACGACAATGGAATTGTCTGGACCAACAGCCACTCCACGTGGCCATGTGAAACATCCGGCTTCGCTCCCCCGGCTACCTATTTCGAACAGCTGTTGGCATTTCTGCAAGTACTGACTCCTACGGGAGGTACCTGCCACTGCCACTGCGATACCTGGAACAGAGTGAGAGATTTATTCTCAATGTTTAGAGAATCTCTAATAGATACTTTGATAGGGAGAAAGTACTCGTTAAGAAGCAAACTCTTGAGATTTCAATTTAGCACCTGAGGAATGCCAGTATGGAGAGCAAATTTTTCATACTGAGCCAGTTAAGGTGCGAACTATTTTTGAAATTTCTTGGTACTCACCGGCTGCTGCCGTAGCTGCTGTAGGGGTAGTGGGGGAGCCTTGCATGTTTTTTTGGTCGTCATCCGAACTAGCTAACTCCGTAGATGACCTCAATGGAAGCCCCAAAGATAAACGTCGCGCTGCTGCGGAACTGCTCGATGCAGAAGGCGTAATCGAGCTACTCCCTGTCTCCTTATCCTTCCCAGTATTCCTTCCACCGTATTTATTTTTCAAATATCTCGCCCACGAACTCAAAGCTGCTCCATCCTTCTCGCCACTATTGGCCGCAGACCGATCTGGAGAATTATCGCGCGATTTCAAAGCATGCGATGAGCGGCTGCGAGCAAGATCATGACCAGACGATGTTGCCGAGCCGTAGCCGCGCGACGCTAAATACGCTGTAGGATTCGAAGATGTCGGCGAAATCGGCTCATCGACATCTTCATCATCGCCGAATTGCTGACTGCTACGACTGCGCGCCAAACGTTGACGACGCTCCTTCAACGCCATATACCGTGATCGTCCACTGGGATATTTACTATCAGAATCTTCAGCCAAAGATGTTGTTCCATATCGGGGACGATCATCCTCATCCGGTGGAATAGCAGCAGAACTTTTACTTTTGTTTAAAAAACGGTTGGTATAACCGTATCGTGGGGACTCATCATCTTGGATGGTGGAAGTTCTACTTCTTGAATATTTTGGTGACTCTTCTTTTGGCGTATATTTGGATCTACTATAATTGGTATCGTCGCGACTACTCCTGCGAGCTGCTTCAGCACTACTGTCGCGAGCATGGGCACTACGCGCTAACAGCGGCCCAATATCGGATTTGGCCATTTGGTCCGACTTTTTGATCGGAGCATTATCTTCAGATTCTTCTTCAGATTCTGTTTCCTCTTCTTCAGTACTAGTCTCAGTTTCTTCATCATCTTTTGTAGTCACTGGAGGTGTTGTTGTTGTTTTATTGTGCAGAAATCGGCTTTGGAACGGTTTCGTTTGAGTTGTTGTTGAATCTTTAGTTGCCGTATTTGTTGTTGTTGTAGGAGCTCTTGAGAGATATTTTTGTTTGACTTCTTCTGTAGTGAATGGAGCTCCAGTACTTCTGATGGCGTTTGATGAAGCTGTTGATGATTCCGTTGATGTATTCGAATCAGAACTGGCTGATCTTGTTGATTTTTTATGACCAGCATCGGAGGCTCTCCGTGTTGCAGCTACTTTACTAGCTGCAGTTTTACGTTGAGTTTGTTGTAACGAACTAACTGATTCATCTGATTCTTCTGCACTGGATACAGCCTGGACATACAAACATTCTGTTAGGTTTATGTCTTGTTTTCTGTATTTTTTTGAACGCACACACATATTCTTCATGCTTGGTAGACAAATATTAGGAGGGCTTGGTAGGTTTTTTTTTGAGTCTCTTTGTGCAAAATAACAGTAACAATCATGCCGGTGTATGATCGAGTGGACTTTGTAGAGTTAATGGACGGGAACATAACAGAAAATAATACACTAATAAAATTGATTTAAAATCAGGTACGTGTGTGAGGTGTTACGGTTCATCTAAACTCACCTCAGGAGCTGGGGTTTTGCGTTCTTTCTGGCGCTCATCACTAGCAGGCGTTGTTCTAGTTTCAGTTTCTGTTGATGTGGTGGCTCCTTTATTTTGTTTTTTAATTCGACTTATCTCATCTTCCTCACTAACTTGTCTATTAGTAGGTGGTGGTGGGCGTTTCGGTACGATTTTTGGCTGAGGCGTTGGCTGGGGAGCAGCCGGTGGTGCTTCTTTCTCCTTTTTTTTACCACTCTCATTCTCTTGCAATTTTTTCATGACTCTAGGAGAATCTGCGAGTCTTGTAATGCCGCTTAGAGGGCCTCTAGCAACATCCTCAGTATCCAAGACTCGCTCTCTATCCGGTTTTTGTTGTTCAGTAAACCTCACACCACGTCCAGTTTGCTCATTATCCGAATCATTATCTTGATGTCGTCGGAAACGGCTGAATCTTGACCTCGTTGGTCTGCTCTCACTTTCATAATCGTCCCCGTAATCACCAGCACCACCTGTACCTCGGCCATAACGATCGCCATACCGATCCGAGGTCTTTTGCGGCCTTTCACCAAATTTCCTACCCCCTAATAAAGTCTCATCTTGGCCGTCACCGTAGCCTCTATCGTAGCCACCACGTTCGTCCTGTTGACGAAATTGTGAAGCTAATCTGTGGTCACTCTTGGACCGCATCAGTCCAGGACCTGGTGGCTGTAGCAGCCCAGCTCCTTGGCCGAAATGCTGATTAGCTATATTCAAATCACCATAGCCAGCTACATGTAATACCAGTTGATTTGGATCGTGTGCTAGAATTAAGCGTACTTTTCTTGTGTAATCTGTGTTTTCGTATTCGAAATTCCGAATGAATTCTACAGTTTTGAGAAAAATCTCTTTGGCATCCATCAGTTCGCAGTCATCCCAAATATCAACGTTCTCATTCATGTGTTTATCGGCTAAATCGCAATTACTCAATATATTCGAGATCTCTTGTTGGAGATTCTCTTTCAAGTTGGTAAGACTGCGTAATTCGCTGCCTAGATAACGATCGATCTCGCCTCGCAGATAGTCGGTGCGGTCTTGTAGAGCTTTGGAGAGCCTCCGATAAATCTCATCAACTTCACCACAAACTGATGAACAATTAGTTTGGATACCTTGTGTATTTTTCTCAACTAAAGTTAAAGTATCTTGTAAGCGATGAATGCCGCGTCTGATTTGATTGTTGATACGCGAAATTTCCCGACGCAATATCTCCATGTGAGCCCCTTTACATTCCTCACAGACTTTTTTATCGCAATGCGAACAAAAACTACAGTAAGCTTTCTCCGAACAGACATTGCAACGTTCCATGACTTGACCACTAGTCGGATCCGGTAATTCCCCGGTGATTTCAATGTGAAGTTCTAAGAATCTTTGCAAAGTGACGTTGGTGGGGAAGCCTTGGACGCCTTGATAGGGGATGCGATGTTCGGCTCGACACTCTGGACATTTCACCTGGAAGATCGAAATGATTTTCAAGCGAGCTTGGAGTTTTTGTTTATTTACCTGTCGCCGAACGTAATCGACAAGGCCCTCCAGACACGGCTCCATACAGAAACTGTGCTGACATGGTAATAATTTCGGGTTGCGATAGCGATCCAGGCAGATAGCGCAGGTTAATAATTGCTCGAATTGTTCCATTTTCTAATCTGAAACTGGATGATTTTTGTGAAAATTTCGATGATTTTTCCGAATTTTATTGGTAACGTTTTTATTTTTTAGTAGGATGATTGGCAGAAAAGCGATAGGGGAGAATTTGGCGAGTCGCCATTTTTTCAAAGTTGAAAAGCATGTAACGTCAAATATTTGAACATGAATTCACCACCACATATATAAATAGTAATATATATATGGACACATACAGGCAACGGCTACTTTAAATAACCATACCATTGGTCGAATGGCTGTTGCTGTTGGAATTCTCAAGCGTCCCGACGCTATTTCGCTCTCGCTCCCACACGAAAAGCCGACGTCAGTGCCTCAATTTAGATTTTGTTCTAATAAAAATTCATCATTCATACAATTTATTCCAATTGCTTTTTAGAAAACTTTTCCGACAACATCCACACCAAAATCTTAACAATGATCCCCGAGAAAAATAAAATTTCATAAGGAGCGAATTCGGTTTTATTGCCGTAAAATAAAAATTGTGCTTCAGTTTCCAGGTCAAGATATCACCTTGGCTATATTTAAGTCAATTTGGGTCGCTAAGCCGGAAATCACTAAAGTCGCTAATATCGATCATTAACGATCAGTAGTTAATATTTGGATTTTTTGTGAACGGGATATTTCGGGGTTAGCTTTAATTTTGATCTGTAGCGGAAGCGATCATTTCTACCTTTTATCACAGAACTATCACATCACAATCATTATAATTTGAGCACAATAATTTTGATCACTGATAACGTGAATTGGTGACAGGGTAGTTCACTGGACCACGTCGATTGAACAACTCGCTCGATTGATGATCGGTCAGTGTCTTATTTTAGGAGACAGGATGGGATTCGGTGGTGGTCTGGATGCGAGTATTCTCAATTGATCTAGTTTCCAGAATTGACACCAGTGCGTTTGGACCACGATTTTTTTTTTGTTTTTTTCGAGTAGAATTTCTCGAATTTGTGTAGGATTTCACAAATTTCTGCCAAACTACTAAAAACTAAACGTTGTGACGTTGGTCGATGATGGCCTATTTTTGGACTCACGCTTTTCCTCCTATTGACGTCGCAAACTGTTCTCAAGGTGTGAGATTTTCGAAAAATCATCAACTAATTGAGATCGATATTCGAGATTATTCCCAATAAATCCATTAAGTGTGCGACCGAAATAGAGTGTTTTCGATGTTGTTATTTTTCCAATTTGTTGAAATTAGCTACTCTTGACACGTATGGAGAGTATATTTTCGATCGTTGAGTAAATCAATCGAGAGAATTGTCATTTTGTTTTATTTCCCACCTTTATTTTGATCATATTTATTTTCGAAAATATGCGTAGTGTCGTTGTCCTTCTGGCAACCACCAAAGTTCTATATCAACTCGAATAATTCGACAAATAAAATATAAATAAATCCCCAAAACAATGAAGTGGTTGGAAAAGATACTTTTTTAAATATAGAAATTATTAACTCGCCTTTGTATCAGACTCCTAAAAATATCCCTTTGAAGGTTATTTTCTCGTCATTGTCTCTAATTTTAATCAAAATAACACAAAAGACGTTTCTGCGTCTCTTTAATATTAGCGTCATTTAGGCGAATTATGGACAACTGTTAGTCAAATAAACAAAATCATCATTGATGCAGAATTTTAATCAGTCTGATGAGCTTTAGGATGGATTATGGTTAGTTTTATCTGAAAATTTCATGCTTCTGTGTCGTTTCCGAGTGTTTTATTTATCAAAAAAGACTTTGGTGCAAAAAGCTTGCTTTTCGATCTCGAATTTGATTGAAGTTGATGTTATAGGCGAAAAGGCGTGTATTCAGTTGGATTTCATCAAAGTTTCTTGTGCATTTGTCAAAAGTCTATTTTAGGAAAGCGTGGCTGATTCTCGTCCAGGTAACTGTGACGGAAATAATCCGACGAGGGCAAAATCCTGATTGAATTACTCTCGAACACATGTAGAAGATACACTCGAATAATTTGCACAGTTAATTATAACGAGTACTTTTTTTTTGGGGTTTCGTTTGTAGCTTTTCCGACGATAATGCGACAATAAAACCGAATTCGATCCGGTTTGCGCCGCCTCAAGGCTCCAATTAGCTCAAATCTCAGCATGTCTAGCCAAAATCGACCTCCGGAAAATTCACTTAGCGCTCTTATCACCATCATAGGATAATATTTTTCCAGTGTGTTCGACAATGTTGCCTTAGATTGGGATTTCTGAGGAGAATACGGCTGGAAAGCGAGATCTTTCCGCGCGAAAATCCAGATTGATCCGGAGACGATTATTTTCTATTACAATGAATTAATAATTCGTCGAGCATAATTTGCAATTTCCGAAATTCACAATTTCCGCCCGTTCTCTTCCCATTATTTCAACTGAAATATTCATGAACTGAAACGTTTCAATATCGATTCAATAACAATTTCTCGAGCTATTTTTACATTATAACTTTCGGGTATCATAACTTTGAAATCTGCTTGTGACCATTTCAAAGTCGGTTTGTTATTTTATTTCAAAGTCTCGCAATGAGGAAAATTGGGGAATATCCGACTCATCTCATCCTCGATCAAAGAACGTCAATTCGCTATTCCAAAATAAATTCGAATATATTTTATTATGATAAAGATCCACTTTAGAAATTCAATTGTCTTGTCTCCATTCATTAATCGGAAAATACATGATCTTTTCGGATTAGAATTGAAAATGTGGAATTGACTCGAATTTTCCATCACGAGCTTTGATAATTACACATAATTAAAACGAGGAAAATTTGTTTGAATAATTTCAAATATTCAATATATAATGAAATTAGTTGGATACATGAATCAATAATGATTGGCTAGCAAATATTAATTAAACTGAATTAACAGATTAATTTTTCATTTGTCTATTCATTCCTATTTTCAGTGCGAAAATAGTGATAATCAAACTTATTCAGCAAATATTCGATAATTTCAGTTCTCAAGCTTCATCCAAATTATTGGATACAGAATAATATTTACGTTCCCACTCGAGAATTTCAGGAATTCGAAATCAAAAATTCTCTCCCTACGATGATTTGCAAAATAATAACGCTCACTATTTCAAGGAAAATTTAATTTTCCTCTGATTTAATTATGATTTCTTACAAAATCATTTGTAGTGTAAATTTTCTAGACAATTGAAACAGCAGTTTTTTGTCGAGATCATGAGAATTTTCCCCGAGTTTTCGCAATATATTTCAGAACATTTATAATGAGTCCTGGTCTAAATTCACAACAATTTTCCAACGTCTCAAGTTATGTCGTAACTTTTATTTTTATTGCTTGTGATCCTTTCGCCAAAGTGCCTCTCATTTTCCACAAGACGAATCTTTCATGATTTTCAACTGGAATTTCGTATTCTGGTCGAAATTTTAGATGCGGTTTTCCCATCAAAAACAAACAAACAGTGAACTATTGGAGAAATTGATTCGGTTCAGTTTCCAATAGAACCCGATTTTTAACGAGACGCTCTAGAAAAAGGTGCATTGTTTGTTGGCCGGCTCCAGCGATCCAGAAATAACGAGTCGCATATTTCCTTTCGAATTGTGAAAAATTGGTAAAAATAGAAAATAGTTCCGCTATAGGCAACCAGTAAAACACGTATGTAAATCCATAATTGAATTATATTCGGGTTAAAGATTCGCTGTCAATTAAGCTGATCTGATGGATGTTGGATAGATTATTGTAGTGAAATCAACAACAGTTACCTGATCGGTTTGCGAGAAGTATTCGAATCGGCGCCTCCACCATTTTCACCCGGCCAGAAGCATCTATTCAAAACAATATTGGGCTGGAGGAAGGGGGGAGAGGAATCGTCGAGTTTCAATTTTATTTTCCAACAGAATGAACTTTCGAGAATAAGTGGGTAACAGGTGTCCATTGGAGCGATCAGGACTGTTCAATTTGATGTTTCACTAAAGGTGGTGTCATATAAAAGGAGCGGTGAGATGAAATTGGGATAGTAGGTTGGAGATTTTTTTATTACATAGCGCTCGTTCCTCGAGAAGTTATACTGTCTAGTCTGGGCAATTTTACGATCATCATTCGTTGTACGTCTTTATACTACATTTTCCGATATAGCCGAATAGTTGTGTTTCTATAGAAATGGGAAAATTGAATTCCATTCAATATTTGACGGTGCTCGGCCGTTATCGTCTCGAATATTCGGAATCCGATATTTACGCTACAAGATGGTAATCTTGACTGGCTCATATGATTTTAATTAAAGTCTGTATCATATCGAAGGGCTGCTATCAGTATTAATTTGGCATAGGCCAAAGGATCATATCGTTAAACTATAATTGCACTCTCAAGTGCCCTACAGATATAAATTACAAAATGATGGCTCATGTTATATTTAACATAATTGCATGCAGCCCTCGGGACATGTTTTTTATCCCGATAACATCACTCTATAACATTATCAACATCATCATCGTGAAAATTGATGCGAATGTTCTAGTCGATAAAAGCCCCAATAGAGATCATATCAAGGTGAATATTTGAATGGGAAACTCCTATATTGGAGTAACTCGATTTTTCGTTAATATCGCAACATTAACAGACTCGCCAAATTCCCAGTTAAATTAATTGATTAGTCGGAGTAATTTAGGGGACTTACTGAGGCAGTATCCGGGCGAGTTCATCCGAGGCCCCGTGGGGCTCTAACTATTGATAATCCTCCTCGGCTGTTTGTTCGACTTCACTGAAAAAATAAATAAATTATGTTTCATCCTATTAATAAAATCTCCTAGAGATCGTCGCTTGTACTTTATTTATTATCATCATTATTATTACTTTCAATATAGAAAATTGTTGGCAAGTTTTCAGTTGGTCAAAAAAAATTCTAAACTTCTCTCCCAGCTTATATAACACTTTTCAAGTACAGTTTCGTGAAGTTCATGATTTCGTTCATTAATTTTATTGAAAAGACTGGGAAAATATTATTGTAGGTTTCTGTTTATTTTCGGTGGGCTATTTTCATTAGCGACTGGACAGTGATTCGATTAGAGTTATTCGCCACAAATCCAAATTAAAATTAATATTTTGCGGCTTGAATTTTGTGACATTAATTTTTTTGTGATAGTCCGACAATTGTAAAACGGCGATGAAAACCAGGCAAACATCCAGAATTTTTTGGTGAACTTATTATTAGAACATAAACCAGAATTTTATGCTATTGAAAATGGGAATTTATTGTCTATTGTGCGCTTTAATTGATCGAATTTGTTGACGAATGGCTCGTAAAAATCGGCGAAATTGTTGATTTTCGCCGTCAATCCGACTACTAAATACTGAAATCAATATTGATTATGACCAATGAATGTTTGTCAAAAAGTTGAATCGTTCCGTTTTTCATCAATAAACAATAGACTTTTCCGATGGGGTCCAATTGGGGAAGGCCTCTTCCGCGAACTCACCGTTTACTCCACTGTACATCAAACGGCTCACTGATAGCCCGAATTTTGGCCGGTGTATTTCCGAACAATTTCACTTCAAAGTTGGGTTAATTTCGGGAGTTTCGGTGTGCCGGCCGGCAGAGGATCAACTGCAGGTGATCCCGTCCACCAAACAGATATAGCGAGAAAATGGACGAAGTTTCGACGACGACGAAGCTGTTGTTATCGTTGCCAACTCCATTTTATTATTATCGAAATAGATTCAAGATGAGCGTTGTGGGCTGAAAACGGTCCAAACAGAAATCTACAAACAAATCCCGAAATTTTCCGTTTCAATCCGGCTTAATATCGGAATTTTCGCTCATTGAATGAGAACAAATTCGGCTAATATTGTCGGAATTTACTTTTTCACGGAGATCGGGTTGTGTCGTTACGAGAAAGACCCACAAAAGCTCGCGAATTGATATCGGGAATATTTATGTTCTGGCTTGTGAATAACGAGAAATTGGGCGTTAATCCCCAATTCTGCGGAATAATTTCGTTCAACAAGTTGTCCGCAGATTTGCTACATAAATCAAAAGCAATCGGTCTCAAGGAGACTGCAAGCTCGGAAAATACGTCCAGTTATATTTATGAAACACTAATAGAATTGCAAATGAGCTTTTTCCTATTTTCCAATTTCTCTAAAGTGGAGCGATTTTCCATAAATTTTGAATCTGCGAGGCTCCCGAACAATAATAATATCGAACTAATTGCGCCGTAACTTTTCGAAATTTGCTCGCAAACTTGTTGATATTTGCCACGTAAAAATTGACGCCGAAATTGCCTGAAATAGCCTCTGAGTAATGTTGAGATATTCTCGGAATTTTCTCATTTACGATCAATTCTCGAAATTTTGTCGTCAATAGCTGAATAAGCAAGATTGATTCCGTCGAATATTCGCCCGGATCATATTTATAAATTCCGACGATTCCCCAACAAAATTCTCATGATATCACATCAAGTAAAAAGTAACTTATCGGGGAGAAAAGTGGAAGTCGATAGGAACGAAAGAAAACTCGCTGCGCCCCAATTATGGGAGGCTTTTCCATGAAAAATATATCACAAATGTTTATCGAGACCAACAATAGCCAGTTCTCAACTTGGACTTGTGTATCATTGAGCCAAATTAAATATTGATAATTTTCGGAATTTTCCCTCAATAATTCAGAACGAGAGAATAATGGAAAAACAAGCATCTGGAAACTGTCAAGGCTATCAGATTCAATCTTAGTCGATAATTCATTTAATTATGACAACCCAATTTTAGTATCGTCCTTCGAACGGTTGAATTCCCATTAAATACGTCCCTGGACAATAAAGTTTCTATTACAGTTTATTGGTGAACAGAAAAAGGGAAAAAACCGGAAAACTGTGACAGGATAATACCATTGTTACGTCATTTCGTCATCCTTGTTGGATTTACAGTTGTGAGATTTTCAATTAAATTCCCTAAACCAGACGTGTCACTTTTTCTTCTAAAATAAAATAACGGAGATATTTTCGAAATTGATGCGAAATTTATTTGAGAGAACGTAAACAAGTCGGTCTATTTCTAGAAAATATTCAATTTACGGTAAAAATAAATAAATCGTATCCGTCAATGACAAATAGGGTGGACGATAACTGTTTAAAAGGCGAGTGGAGTTCAGATTAGACCGTTCACAAAGGCATTCAATCTGGGGCTTTTGCGATTTTTCAATTTTATCATGAAAATAGAAAATACTGGAACAAATCGCATAAGTCATTTTATTTTATCGTTCTGATCCTCGCACGTTCAGGATTAATCCTGCAGTAGATGAATTATAATTGAGCTTTATCTATGAAGATAAAGCGCAATTGATGTCGAACTGATCGTTTCGTGAACAATACGATTTTGTAGTTTCTCATCCAAAATTATTGTTATTGTCGATAGATATATAACGATGGAGCTTGAAAAGCTTCCGTGATATGTGTAAATTGTTGTGATTTCTCTCAAAGATACGGATCAGCAAGTTTGAAAAGTTGAATCCGTACATGTGGGAATCATCAATGTTCGTCCCTTTACTCCAAACAGCCATCTCGATTCGAAAAAAACCCAACTTCAACCCTTAGCTTCTATAGGACTCAATTGGGAATGCATTTCTAATAGACGAAAATTCGCCCTTATTCGCTATATCACTCCATTATGGGATTATACTCAATTTTTTTCGTCATACAATAATGGTGGAGGCGCTATTGTTGAATGAGGTACAAAAAACGATGGAATTAAAGTTTAGGTGTTTGCTTAAATAAGAAAGTCGCTCTAGAGATTACGAGCTTTCCAAAAAAAATGAACAGTATGCCAAAAAACCATACTCGAATGATGAGAACAACCGTATTGAAGAGTTTCGAACTCGATGTTGAACGCTCAAGTTGTGCCTGGAATAATTCGTGATTTATCGCTAGTAAATTCAAAAACACCGATTTTCAAGGGGAATCTTCAGCCAATTCATGCGACGCGAGTTTATCGATAATTTCATTATTTGGTCGCCAAGATCAACCTGACAGTTTGGCCGTAATTAATCGCCTCTATCCCTTAGAAAATAATAGAAGACGGTCAATTTTTCATTATAACAACAAATCTCGGCACGTCCCATGAAACCACCACACAAAAACAAAAATCTTATCACAAAACGACCGGTTTGTTTTTGTTTCTTCCAACCCCCGCTCGAAAGAAAAAAGGGAAAAATAGGGTGTGGATTAAGAATCGCCCTCGAGGGATTATAGGGGCGATTTGTCGTGGAATTGTCATAAATTTCTGGTGATTTGAGAAAATTCAGATAATCATCTACTATAATAACAGAAACAATTAAACTTTTATTCGAAGCAATTTGAATACAGAACTCAACTTTGTCCGGATCGTTTAAATAAATTATAAAGTTTTACCGAATTTAGCAAAATCCGTTATTAGCGGCAATTACGCTTTTTGTCATAACAAAAAAAAAAAACAACAACAAACGAAAAATAGATAAATTGAATTTGTTGGCCGTTAGGTGTGATTTTCCGTGCTTAAATTGACGATGAAATGCACTAAAATGACAATATTGACAGTGAAAGCGTGTTTTATAAAATCAAAAATTGACGTTTTCGTCGAGTGAACGTTCTTCGGGGATTTTCACCCGTCCACTATTTCAGGCGATTTAATTTATTTTTGGCGTAATTTTAAGAGACAGTATGTCGGTAGAATTTATTAGTTTCCTTTAAGTCGGGAAAGTGAGAGTGATCTTCTTGTTTTAGACAATAACTCAGTATTGATTGCATTATAAAGGACAACATTGACGTCGAATATTGATTCGTATTTAAATAATTGAATATCGTTGGAGGAATATCCGGCCGATTCGAATAAATCATGCAGATTTGTCGCCGGTTGAATTTCAATTCGATAGATCAAAATTAAAGTGACATGCCAAAAAGTTCCGGCACAATCTCATTTTTGGTAAATAATTACCGAAAATCTATAAATTATTCAGTTAGATTAGACGGATATATTTTTTCGCCGGGCCTGTAATATATCAAGAGGAGATTTCGGCTAGACAGACGGAGAAATATTACGTTTTTCCTGGATTAATTATAAAAGAACAGAACGTTGGTTTATCTGTGGAAAATCGGTTATTTTCACCAACAAAAATTGCCGAATAGTGGTGGGAAATTTAATCTAGAAATTCTTGGAACAACGTGAAAATCGGACTCGCGCTTGGGGAAACAGCCGAGGCAATTTTCCCAACAATTAACTCCTCAAGCAAAATCAAGACCTTATTTCACTGGATTGTTATCCCAACTATGCTCCCAAAAATCGTCGCCCAACTTTGTTCCCTTTGTCTGGTCCCCTATATCAGTTGGGCCCTTATTAATCGTGTCAAGTTGTCCCACAATTTATCGTTACAGCTTCAATGTGAATTTGCATATTGATTAAAGGGAACTTGTCCAATTCGACTGTTGATTTTGATCGATTATTGTCGATATCTTTTGTTTATTTTTTGATTTCGGACGAAACAGTCTGTTGTTGTAATTTCAAAATCGAGCAAGTTTCTCGCACAACTGTTCCAATATGTGCTCGATTTTTTATTGGAAATACCGAATTTGATGGGATGTCCAATAACAGGAGCTGCCCCAAGTTTTGACGTTTTTTTAAAAATTTATAAATAAATAACAACAACAAATACTGCATCGATGCAGCGGTCTTTGAGAAAATAGGCCGGACATTTCGAAATAAAATCGCGAAATTTGCCGTTCATCACAGGTTGTTAATTAGAAATTTATCAGTTAAGTAACAAACATTATTTGGAGTCTTGATAGTTTAGTTGTTGGTTAGACTTCGACTAAAAGCCTCGTAAATTTGACGAAATCTGAATAATATGTAATATAACTCCATTTCCCCTATATCTCGAGCTCTATTATTCATACATCACACATAGAATTTATTAATGTATTTATAATCAACAGGCAACAATCTTAAATAAAGGCCAACAATAGATTAGTAGCTAAGTTGGGAATTGGGCTCCAAGGAAATTACTACAACTCTATATGATTAGAGTTTATACCAAAATTATACAGGGTGACACCACTGTCGTTGATGGTCTGATACAGCGAAATAGTTTTGTATAAATTGTTGCCTAATCTGGAATAAGTTGCCTTATTTAGAGTTTATTGACGAGAACTTTTTGCTGTAGGTACATGAAAATTTGAAAACTGGTAGCACAATCGCTGATACCACCCTGTAGAGCTACATCATTATTATAGTGTCTGCTGATGTAATAATTCATCATATTCCGAGCACGTTTCATAACAAATTATTTGATAAATAAAATTATGAGACGAACTGATTTGCAATAAGAAGAACGTGGCCATAAAATATTGTTTTCGCACGATTTAATCAAAAACAAAAAAGATAAATGGACGGAAATACATTTTTTTCTCCTCTATTTATATCTTGTTTATTATATTATTGTGGATAATAGAATCGATCAGGAATCAATTTATGGTTTCTTGAAGAAGGACGAAAATAATAGAACTGATTTGTTTTGGCGTTGTGTGTTAAATTTTGATTATTTCCCCATTCGTTTTCGTTAATTTTATTTAAAGATGTACGGTGAAGAAAAATGAGGGTGGATTTTGGGATAATCCGGTGTGTTGATAGGCAAATTTTCATGTTTAAACCAGTTTATCCTGGATGAAGAAGATATCGAACATTCGACGATCCCTTTACATCGAACGATATGTTTTAATAAAGTTCTCGAAGATAATATTTCTCTTGTATATTTACTGAGGGTAAATCCACGGATGGATGGATATTCAGTTTTTCCAGGATCATTCTCTTCATCCATCAGTGCCTCCTGTTCGAACAACATCTCTCGAGTCCAATTGTCTTTTATTGTTCATAAAGACGATTTGTGAATTTTTCTTGCAATTTATCGAGAATTTTCAAACTTTCACCAGTCTTTTTTCTTACATCAATCCCAACATTTGTTCCGCGATTATTTTAATTTTTCGACTCTATAACATTTTTTATATCTGTGAATCATCCATTCCAGAAACGTTCCACTCTTTGCTGGTTTCTTCTGGATATATTTGGAGTGCCACTTTTCCCAATATTTGATTGAGAGGCGACTTTATGCCTTAATGAAGTAGAGAATTTCCACGAACTTTGAACATATTTCAATTTGTTTATTATTATTATTTCAATTGAGCTTTTCGCCAGAAACTCAATCCCACTATTATTCCACACTTTTTCCTTTTTTGGATAAATTACGATGCGGTAAGATAAATGTTGATTTCATTTTCAACTTAATTCGATGAATATTTTATCGGCCATCAATCGAATTTTATGTGGGGGCGATTTTTCAAATATGCCCCATAATCTCTCAAATTTACAATGCATTGCTATTTACATGAAAATCGTGCGATTTTCCCCAGTAAAACTGGTTGCCTATTAGATCTTCGAATAAATGTCCTCACCAGATCATTGATTGAATTATTAACGCGGTTTAGTTCATTAGATTTGGGGGAAGCTCCTGATTTTATCGAGATCAAAGTGTCAAAATCTGATTTTCCATCCTAACACACACACACTTAAACAAATCCACATAAATCAAAGCGTTAAGTTTCTTAAAAGCGAGCTCAACTATCTCTTCAAATTCGATGATAGCTGAATATGGAAGCCATTCCAGAAATAATAAGAGCAAAATAGCCTTCACTGTATGTTGTGTGTTGGGAATAGATTTATTATTATTTCGAATGGAGACCATTGGGGGTATCTCGGCTTAGATATCGCCACCAAAAATGAAGAGAGAAAGAGAATCGAGACGAGCTCGAAATAAAAACTAACTGCCGACCATAGGGATTTCGCTTCTGTTGTATGTTGCTTGATAAATAATTGTTATGGAAAATAAAATAGAAATAATAATAAAAAAAAAAACAATATTAATGTAATAAGCGGAATGGTATTTTTGATAGGGCATTTCCCCTCGGCTATAATTCACTGTTAATATCGTTCAACATAAATAAGGGCCCGACTCGTTGTTTATATTGGACGAATTGTCGCTAGTTTCTCAAAAATATTTATATAGAACAATCGAAATCTCAATCGATCGCACAATTTATCGCGTTTGTTATTCAGTAACTCGAGAGAATCGAGATTGTCGTTTCTCCTAAAACTGAACGAATTGATTGTAGTTTTCCCAGGGGCTATTGTGGATTCTTCAACTTTTGAAATTCAACACATCAAAATATCTCAGTGTAATGATAGAGTGTGGTTGAACAATGAATTAATGTTTCATTGTTGGAATGGGGCTCAATATCGAACTTTATCATTGTTTTGAGTTTTAGTAGAAAACGTGCAATATCGACAAGACATCTCTAGAGAACTTCCAAGCAGTTGTATCAATTTATTCCAATCACGTACCGTTTCTAGTGATATATAGATATAAGAAGAACACGATCTAAGGCCCGATTTACACCATTTACACTAGAATATTGGTATATTCGAATTTTCCACAGATTGATCGTCAATGAGATTGTAAAGTCAACGATTCTGCGAATACTAGTTTCAAATTCCTCAGTTACAAAACGACCACATCGATATCTTTTGACAAATCCATGATCATCATTAATGACGCACGAATACCTCTTTAATTTCCTATTTGAATGATTGTATTTCGTGTATTCTCTAATTGAAAACAATGGCTTGTACGCAACCGGTTTTAATTAATTCGCAATTAAATAGAACGACAGCCAAGGCAATTCGACGTATTCAGAACGTACAATTGCGGCGAAAAATTGACAAAAACTCTAGACTTAATTGGAAAAAAAAAAACAAAAAGACCGAATTATTCGTGATAATTAAATTTTTCTTTAGGAATTATCCTGTGAGATCTGCTCAAGCTCAGTTAGTCAAATTTAATTTTTTTTTAAGTGAAACTTTTATAGCGAGACTAGTGAATCTGAATGACCTTGACGGAATTCAGATGAAACATTATCAATTCCCGTTGCTGAGGAGTACGATACTTCTTCGCTAGCCATGTTCAATATTACAATTAACCTTCTAAGAGATGAATACGTTGCTCCTTAGCAAAGGCAATAAACAAAGTAAAATGATGGCTAGCGTAAAAGTCTTACAGATGAAAGTATCAATTTATTTATTCTAATTTGCTTAGTTAATTTGGAGCAAAAAAATTTCACTTCAACCATGCGCTTATAGGGGCAATTTTTTCGTTTTCATCACCCCTAGTGTTTTGGATTTTTCGTTGTTTCTCAGATAGTGTCACTTTTTATTACTTTCATGTTGAACTGCCACGATTTTTCCGCCATATTCATTGTCTCATATTTCTACAATAGATAAGTGCTGGAAAATATGGAATTTTCTATTTATTATTCTTCCAATGAGCATTGCACCGATCAAATATAACTGAAAATCGCCAAATCGAATTTTGCAAGTTTCCAAATAATTTAAATGCTGAATCCACCGAATTTGATCGAGTTGAGATGAGATTAACGATAAGCCAAAAATACTAAAGTTGACGCTAAGTCTGCCCGAATCTAATTAGTCGTTGGTTTACATATATTCTAATTTGGCCTTATTTATAGCATGTAATAATTTCTCTCTAGGCGTTATTTATAGCTAAGATAAACAACCACAACGTTGTTGATATAATTACGACCAATGGTCATGTTTGTTCGCATAATTTCCATGTGGAGAAAGAAACTGAGGTAGAATATTCGAGGCCAATTAAATCGATTCTATTCGACTACTGTAAATAGGCTTTCTGTAACCGGAATTGGGCCTAGGCCTTTGTTGATTCGACTATTTCGAAGTCGCATATCTCCTTATCGTCGCTCATGCTTCGGTCATTATTTCCGAATCGAAATTGAATAATAGGAGATAAACGGCTTTTCCAAAATCAATATTTGTCGAAATTTCGTTTATTTGGTAAATTTTTATTTTGCGATGATTATAATATTGGGATTAGAGCTCGTATTTTCATGTTTATTTATCACCGCCTCTGGTTAGACTCCATTTCCCTTGAACATGAAAAATCTGTCCGAATCGACCGATAATCCGCCCCATATATGGGCCGGAATCGAATCGAAACTCGATCACGTCCACATATACCGGTATAGATTGATGGTTGTGTTGTCGATGATGTTGGAAAAGAATTAAAATGAACCTAACCACAATGTTCTGTATTTAATTTGAATGTTGAACGATTGTCCATAAATAACAGAAGCTCGGATGTAAATCGAGTTTTTTGTAATTTCCATCAGTGAATTTGAATGATCTGATCGATTTTGCTGGCAATTCAGCGGAGTTTTCCCAAGAAAAATACGTAAATTATACCAGAATAAATCCTCTGTTGTCTCCAAGATCCATTCCGATTAACACAATTACAACTACAAAGTTGGATTAATTCAATTGTCGAATAACGAGAATTGTAATGTTACTAAAATGACGGATCTGGAGTTGGAAAGCGCCAAAAATCATGACATTTATCCAATAAACATATGAAAAGGGCGTCGTTTACAGTTCGTTACATCCGCAAATTTGACGGAATCATCGTTAATCTACGATCGGAATAGATTCGTAAATGGCGTGGAAATTTGTTGTTCTGAAGAAAATATGTGGGAAATCGCCGATATAGATCTCGATCTCTATCGTCTAGTTTATAGCGGACCATTATCGATGCCGATCGAATTGAAGCCAATTGTGCTATTTAACAGCGAATCCGGATCGAGATGGAGATCGCGATTGGCAATAATTCAAAAACGATGGCTCGCTTTCAGTACCTACTTTATAATGCTTTTATGTATAGAAAGCGATTAATTTGAGTCTCTAACATAATTTTCGAGGCCCCCACAGCAACGAATCATAGCGAAACCAGCTTATATTATCAAATAATTGGGTCACTATACCGCAATAATAACGTATACGTTGAGATATTCATTGGTTTGTAGTTTCGTAATTTCAAATTGTATACCTTAATAAACACAGAATACGCCGAAATCTAGAGGGCTTGTTTTTCGTATTAAAATAATGGAGATGTGGCTCTACTGCAATTTTCCCATCTCTAAAGATTTCTAGCTTATAAAGCCCCTTAACAAATACTTCCGGTATGAATAAATTCATTACCTAGGATGGAATTTTGTAATTTGGAACATCAGCATATTTCTCATCTATATCAGAAATTAATCGTTCAATTTCCAAATTGTTTGTCCATTTTGGGAATTGGACAATTCAGTTAATTAAATCAGAGTTTTGCAATGTAATTACCGAACTATAATGGAGTAATAATTAGGCCGTATTGTTGACACATTAAGTGTAAAAGGAGAATCCTGTTGTGCTGTTGAAACTAACGAATTCTCGCATCAAAACTCGAAAACCTTACCATATTTGTTGAAATACGGATTATTACTGTATAATAATGGATTCTAAATTAGACGGTTTTAAATACGGCGAAGCTTTCAATTTTAATTCACGATAGGATTTCTGTGGAGTTTTTCCCCCACTAAAGGCCATCTGGCTCAATTTTTTTAAATATCTTATTACGACCATGACCGGTCCGATTTTATTACATGGATTTGTGCAATCGAACCAATCATCCGAATCCCGGAGTCTCCATATGGTATTAATATTCATCCGGATATTCATCACACAGAATAACAATTTTGTTGAGTCTTTCGCGATAATCATGAATTAATGATCAACTTTATCCCAGTCGTTATCTTCTGGCTTGAATTGATGTTTTTGTCGTCGTCAATTAGACCCATCCGTCATTATCCCCTGATCTAGAGGTCCGTGCCACATTAGCGACTCGTCAACTCATTATAGTGATCGTACAGTATAACCATCAGTTAGTCGACGTTAATTGACCGATGATTGTTTCGCGTTTCGGTTCGTTTCGAGTTTTTCGGCGCGGCACTGGAATTCTCCCCCTATACAACTATTAAAACGTAACGATTCGGTTATAAATTGCAAGTTATCACTAACTCTATTTCCGACAGTTAATTTAATATTCGCCTCGCTAGAAAATCTATGTTTGGTTGTATAACTGTTAATATAGTGGGTGAAGGAGGTGAAAATGGTCATAAAAGTCTTGAAAGCGGTGCATTTAATCGAATATCAAGCCGACTTGCACGCGAATAAATTCCGTCTTTACAACAACAACAACGAAAATGAGAATACTGTAAAGAAAATTATGGGAATAAACGACGAGGAATACAGAAATTGAATAGTTACAGAAGAGGTGTTTTTTTTTATTAGCTTCCATTAATTACCATCCGAGCTCCAATAAATGTTCCCATCAACATTGAATAGAATTTAGCGAGTAACAAGTACCTGGATAAATTTGAAGAGTTTGTGTTGAGAATTTGAAGAATGTCGAGAGCTCCCAGCTCCGAATCAGGTAATGGGGAAAAATGTATTTTATGTCTGTGAAGTTGAATTTGTGGATGGGAGAATAAGAATTCCGATGGAGTCGCCACCAAAAACTGCTGTAGCCGTTTCAATCTATATTGCATCTCACTAAAGTGATGAAAGGAAAATAACAGGAAGACTCATCGATGAAGGCTGTCAACAGGACTAAAAATAAAAAAAATAATACATTTATTATTTTTTTTCTAGCTGTATCTTTTATCGTCGGGATGCTGGGCTGGGTCCTGTTTGGTTGCGCTTGCGTTCTGCCGTCTTATCTTCACGATACGCGCTCTTGTTCGCTTTCAGTTGTTTTCAGGATGTTCGTCGAGCCTTCGAATTGTCGGCGGCGTTGAGAATATTCCCGCCGCGCCACCGAAATTCGAACAAATTCAAAACTACAAAATCGACAAACCACAAAATCAACCAGAAATCGCCATCAATTATCCGTAAAATAGTTTCAATTTTTTTTTCGAATTAATTCTATTTCGTGTGATATTTACAATGTGACTTGATCCCAGTGCGCGCTTAATTACCATCAATTTTACGATATCAAAGGTGAGTTTTGTTGAAGAAAAATTGTTTGTTTTCAATATTGCATGATCCGGATTGGAATTGAAACGGGATACAACTAAATGAAAAATTCATACATAAGTATCCAATTTCAAACTTCCGGTTGTTATAGGGGAAGTTGGTTTCTCTCGGGGTATGATAGACGCAAACTGACATGTCTGTTTGGTTTAACTTTCAATTTCTTGCCTAAAAATTGAATTTATTCAAGGTAAAATTTTTATCAGCGTTGTTGATGATATTTGATGAGATATTCGTTCTGGGGCTTTTATCAAATTTTCGATTCGTACTAAACTAAATCCATGTCGACTTTTTCTATTGCAGTTGTAATAATCGTTCTCGGTTTCCGTGAATTGAAAACCAGAACCGTCCTGAAAACAATACATAAACTTTACAAACAATAGAATTTATTATCCTTGCGGCTACGTCGTCAGGATGTTATCAAGACGGGAATCTCGTCCTAGAAATGGGAACGAAATAAAACCCAAAAAATAAAACAATCTTCACATTTTACCAACTTTGCAAATTACTTTTTATAGTTGGAATTAATAGAAACTTATTGTTTTGGAGTTTTAGTTTGTTAAAACTTATAGAGTCACGTTCAAACAATGTTAATATAATTAGAGTGCAATTGAAATTAATGGACGTGTCTTTCCAGGGCTTGGTATCGTAATTAACCGGTATGCAGGTAGATTCCTGTACAACAGCATAGAATTATGCGATAAATTCTAAAAGTCTTATTATAAATTCAAATACTCGCAAATTCCCCAACCAGCTAGTTACCTCGGTTGAAGTTACATTTTTTTTTTGGTTTTTTTTGTCAAATGAATATTAAAAACCTGGATAACTCACTAAAACTCCTAATCGTTACGCTTGAAACTTTATCCTACAACTTTGCGAGATTGCAATATTGGCACTCGTCTCTTTATTTGGAGCTTTTGGAGAATTCCCCGAAAGCCGGACTTTCGTATTCAACTTGTCAGTTCATTAGCGAATTCAATTACGAAACGTACAATTTCGCTGAATGACATAAAAAAAATTGATTAATTCAACGAGATAAAAAGTAGCATTTGGTTTTTTTTCTTTATCTATACGAGTTGATTTAGCTAGAATATCTGCAGGTTAAAGGATGTGCTAATGAGGGTTGTAGAGGTGTTCTTTTGAATAGCAAAAATAAATGATAGCAGACAGAAATGGATGTGTACGTCTATTTTTTCCCGACATACATCCTTTACATCTAGTTTATTGACTAATTAGACTAACAAGACTTTTTATAATGAGCTGTTCGCAAACTATTAATTTTGAGAATTAGAAAGGTCAATCCTGGTGACCTTCATGATCTCTCGATAATAATCCCAATGTTGAGAAAAAATTTAATCGAACAGCTCAATAATGTCAGTTTATGTTTATGTTTTTCTACAACATTTGGCACAGTTATACAATGCTGAATCCTCCACTAACTCTCTGTTAAATTCCATCAATCATCTCTCCCGTTTTCATATATTTCAAGTTGGAATCTGGAAAATATTGCCAATTATCTGATATATTGAGTTTTTTATCTCAACATCGATTATCGACATGTTATCATTCAATAATAATCTACAACTCTGATTATTAGTCTAGGAGAAACCTTCAGGGGCAAATTCCCGATACCGCCTCTATAACTCAATTAATTAGTTTTAACATTAATAAAATTGAAAAACTGCTTTATTTATATAAAACAACATATAAAAATGTTTCACTTTATTTATCTACAAAAAAACACATCTGCACGACTGATTTATTACGCAATCTGTTCGACAAATTTATTATAGTGCTATTGATCAATTTTCACATCGACAACTTCCGTAGCATCGTCGAGAAATTTTTGTTGATAGATTTCCGATAACCAAACGTAGATTTTTCCGTATTTCGATCCATTTCGATTCGAGTCCGTCAAGCGAACGGAATTATATCCAAATATCGGACTATTTTCGGAGCTGCAAAATTACAGACCCGAAACGGGGCCCACAGTTTCAAAATACATTTACGTTTGTTTCTGAAAATCATACCCGGCGCATCCACCATTTTTCGATTTGCAAATTTCCCACCAATATATCACTGGTCATCTTCAGTTAATCGACCGGAAGATGGAAATTATGAGAGAATCGGCATTTCCTTATAGTTTTTATACAGTTATGCTCATGATTTATAATACTTGAACGTTCCAAACATTAAGTTTCTCCTTCAAGAATAACAGAAAAGGAAGAATGCGGTAGACAAGCGTAACAAAAAAAATAATCGGAAAGTCTAATTTCTTTTTCTATACCAATATTGGTATAATAGGCGTTTCCATTTTCAATATTCGTCCATAAAAGATTGGATTGTGGAGGTTGGGAATTAATTTCTTTCTTTTATTGTTGATAATAACAGTGATAATAATGATGATGATAACAGATGAGAACCGCAAAAACATTATCATCAGCGAAGTGTTCGATTGATCGCTTTATCCCCAAACTAATCCTCGAATTTTCCTAGTTCGACCCTTCATTATATCAATTGGCTAATAGTAATATTTGAATTAATAATTCATGAGATAGTTAGTGTTTGAAGCTCGACGATATATGAATGCTCTTGGATGTGGATGTGTTGCGGCTTATGTAATGGGTTGTGGCTTGTGATAAATTTCGAATCGTTTTTCAAGTTCTTTATTGTCTACTTAATGAATAAACCGCCACTAAATCTTTAACTTACTGTTTATCTCCTCATGTGGAGTACAATTCTCGATTTCACCTATTTATTAATTGAATCCTCATCTCTAACTGATCAAATTCGAAAGCTCCAAATCAAAATAAACGAAAATTATTAGTTATCCGCCTGAATAGTTCATCCTTCCGGTAATTCAATCAGTTTCTCGGCAAAGCTGAAGACTGGCCGGAGGGATTGAACTTGAGCCAGAGGTGGATTTGAGACGATCATTAATAATCAACAATTTGAAGTATTTGAAATTTAATCAAATCCACCACTATAATATTGATAGAGTACAACAACTACAGTTTATTGATATTGATACTTGTCTACATCAAATTGACTCATTTACAATCGAATCAGCTCGAAATTAGATTGATGCTTTGTTCAGTTGATAGCCTTCGAACAATTTGGCGACTAAAAGCTTTGCCGCTTCTTTTATCGATAAGGGAACTACCAATATCGACTATTGGTTGAGGTGTTTTATCGTTCACATTCTAAACAATGCCCTTCTTCCCTATATTGATTGATATAATTTCAAATTAAGATAACTATGGAAGCGTAGACAAAATTAATTGAATTCATCCTTTGTCGTTTATTATTCCAATATTCCAACCCTACTCTATTAGCGCACATCTAATTAACTTCTAATTAATGAGAGCTTTAACGGTGATATTTTATCGAGTAATACTTTATTTAGTCCAATACTAATTAAACCACGGATGATATTTGTGGGATTGGGGGTGATTTTTGATGAATCCCACGAATATTACATAATTCATAACAATCAAGCAATCGTTCTTTTTAATTGACTCGGAAAAAATTGAAGAGCAAACAATAAACAACACTAGTCGATTCGGAGCATTCGTTCATTATTCAACATTAGCATTTAATTAAAATGGGCCCCTTTAATTGGAAATAGTCGATTTGCTTCAGTTTTATCGCAACTCGAATTTTTTCATGCGAACCAATTATTGAGGCACTTCGCTCTAATTCTGCAATTGAGGTACAATTTACGTTGTTCAATCAATGATTTATATCGATGAAGTGATCTGTATCTGTCACAGAGACAAATGTTTTGGATCAACTATAAATATTCAGACTCAATTGTGTGACAGTTATTGAATAACTAGTTCAACTCAACTGTCGTCATCTGTTTAGTTGCACATGATTTTTCCAGCATTGTTAATTTTTACCGGGACTGCCGATCGAGCTGTCCCAATTAACGTCATTGGAGCCTTTTACTTATTTTATTCCATCAATTGTATCCAATTTACTGATGGGACTCAAAGTCGTGGAAATGGCGGAATTGTAGTCCCATTGGCTCAATTCAATTAGTCCAGTTGTCGTTCTGACATTTCATTATAGTCTAGTCGAATAATTACAACAAGCCTCGTCAACAATTTCTTCAACAAATATAAAGAATCACTCGACATTATAACAATCGCGTTTAATTATTTTCAATGTAATAGTCGACTAATATCCGGCGCCCTAATGCGCCCATTCTCATCCAAGCGGAAAACAATTAAATGTAGACTACTAGACTAATTAGGCCGTTTCTTTGGCACACTAGAACAAGAAAAACGGTCCGATAGGAAAAAGTCGTTCGAAAAACTTGCTAAATGATTTGTTGAGTTCGGTTAGAGGCAACTGTTGTATTAATAATCATTTTTCATCATCAACTCGGTAATTCATGTAGTGTGAGAGAATTCGCTAGCAACAAGAATATTGAGGCATAAAAACAGGACTATTGATTTTCTTATGCACACACCATAAACAAAGAACATCAACACTAACGATGTTTTCTTTCAATTTTTCTATAAAAGGCGTCTTTAATGATAACTTCACAGGCTTTTTGTCAGCGACTCGATCGTAATTCAATCAGCTATAAAAAAAGTGACGGATAAAGTTGCACAATGAACGCGCATTGTGCTCTAATCCTGCCGGCAATAAACAAAAATCAATCCCATCCCGAAAACTGGAGCCCATTTGTTACTACAAAACTGAATAACGGATAAAATTGACAAAACTTGTCCCTTTTTTGTTCCAACTGTCGCGATATATTGTTTTAATTCGGAGTTATATTTTTCTATCGATTATTCGACGAAACAGCAGTCGATAATGGGCGGTAACTATGAATAATTGATAGTCGTAGAATTGCATTTGGTTATATGTTTATTGAGACAGGAACATATATCGAGAGGAATTCTGTCGGTTTATGAGCTCCAGTGGAGACAGTTGTGGCGGACGCCTATGATTTGCGAGCGTCACATCCTCCACTCTCGCATAATAATCCAGAAATATGAATAAATCAATCAAAAACCCAAATTATTAACTGTACAATTGAATAATAGCGATATTTGTAGACAACGCGCTCGCCCGGCGCCTCCACCATTTTCCCACAATAATCCAATTTCGATTAAAAACAGCTATAATCGTCGCTGAAAAAATCTCCAACAGTGATCTCTATTTAGATTAGTCAACCTTGATGCTCTACTGCCGTTTCACGCATAATTTATTGTCGAAAGTTTAATCACCCGTAGATTAAAACACGCAAACTTTTACCCTCCTGTTGACTTACCATATCCTCTATTTTACATAATATGCTATCTATGGTGCTTTGGTCAGTTTTGATGAATGGGCCTGTTGTTTGTTTCATCAAACTCGCCTATCCGAAATCTAACATCAACTGAAATTATCACTCCAATTCAATTTTCTTCTTGTCGATCAATAATTGATCCAATTAGTTTGACGCTTATCAAGATTCGTCCCAATTCATCACCGATAAGATGATTGTCTTGATGAGTGAAATTGGAAATTAATGACAGTTCCATAAAAATCTGCTCCTTGCTGGATTCGTTCGGTGATTTGGGGGAGATTCCGAAAATTTTGCACCGTCGCTCGTGATTCTCCTAGCCAACTAAGTAACTTATTCGCCGCTTTTACCATGTTCAAGACGTGACAATTTTTCTAATGACTCCAATAAATCTCTATACTCCAGTGTATTGTTCGAGGTGGTGGTTTTTTTTTTTTTATTCCGGGAATTTTTGAGCAGACTCGAGCAATTTCCAGTAACTTCGTATCGACTTTTTTCACGATGATGAATCGTTTTGCTATATTTTAATTACAAAGAAAAATTTATTTCGAATGTTGGAAACTTTATAATTGATAGCACCTGCCGGAATTTGGCTCATGTCTTTTGCAATGTTCCCACAAAACTGGTATGGATTGTTAATTATTCGCACTAAAAATCGTTTATTGGTCCACAAACAAATGGCTGTTCTATTGCTATGAATTGAATCTAGCTCGATTACCGGCCATAATGGACCATCTGATTTTATTGCGGCCAATTGGACGGACAGACGTCCATTATATCAACTATAGCCGCGATTTATGGCTTGAATTATTCGCTAGAATTGTTGTTGGTCGAGAATAAGAATTCGATCGAGTTTGTAATTGTCGAGTGAAAGGGTTAATTGGAGCTGTCCGGAGAATTTCGTTTGGTTACCGCACGGGCCATTTGCAACCTTATAATTTGAAATTAACAGAACCGAAAATGACCGGCCTCTTTATTTATAACTTCAACGTTAATTGCAAATACCGTCATTGTTACCACTTAGAATACACAAATCCTAATGGGTTTTGCCTACTGGAAATTCCACAATCTCACATAATTATCCATTTTGTCTATTGTTCGAGATGTATCATTTAATACGATTTAGCCATATAATAGGCTATCATTTCGATGATAATTGAATTCGAGACGATTATTGGACGAACTGCGACTACGACCGGGAATCGGGATCGATCATTATATTCAATATAACCCGAACTGGGGTACATTTCCGTTAACAGACTTGTTGCGTTTTATTTAATAGCCGAAGAAATAAAGACACGGCTGTCGGTTGAAGTTTAGCTATTTGACTGAGTTCTGTTTCAAATTCCCGATTCGATATTCAACGTTATTGCGACAATCCACCAAGGCGCTATATTCGCTTATTTGGAATGATCCACGAAATTGCCGGCAACATTATTCCAACTATTAATTAGAACTCGAACGATGACTATCAATTGGGGGAAATACTAGAGAAGTGCTAAAATAATTCTAATTTAGCGTTAATTATTTTTTTTGTGTCCGTTAATAAAAAAAAATCTTTTCTGATTTAACTACAGTTATTAATTGTTTATTCCGTTTACGGACGAATTAAATGTTTTCTAATTAGAGCAGTTTCGCATTAACTCGTCTGAATACCGGATGAAACTCTCCATTAATTTTTACCGGAATTGAACGTTCCATTGTGGGCTTGGGGACGAATTCGGTGGATGATTTGAAATCTCGCCTCGATATTTGAGACGCATCCGTTCGGCTCGCTTCAAGTCAACTTGACTTTATAGAGAAGCATCATCAGCATGATTCTCCATTTGAAGCAAGCCCACTTCACATTCTTGTAGTTGGAAAGCACAGTCTAGTCTGAAACATGTTTTTTGTTTTATTGTTATTTTTTTTCGCAGTTTTACTCTTTTATTGTTGTTCGTCTCGTTAACACACAAACACACTTTCACAGATGAAAAACAAAAATTGAGGTATCTCGCTATGTTGTAGCAGTTTTACGGGGAACTGGCTCGAAAGTCGTTATCTAACTGAATATCACCCCTAATGGAGACTCTCGTTTATTTTTGTGGAATTGCGCCTCGTTCTCGTCCCACAGGTAAGACTCCCAAAATATCGAATAATTCCCGACTTTATTGTGATTATTTCATGCAACTCCAATGATAATCAGGCGATTCGGAGCCTTGGCTCCGATACCGAAGAATCACCGATATTCCATCCGACGAATCGTCCAAATTGCGACTTTTCCAGGAACAGGAAACTGACAGTAACACAAATCGTCTTTTATATCGTGCTCGTTAGGCCTTTAATGGCGCTTCCGGTCACTCCAATAACACAACTCCGGCCGAAAAAAAAAAGACGGACGAAATCGCAATTATTCCAACATTACATAATGCGAATCCCGTTTTTGTTCCAATTGAGTTTGAGTTGTGAACTAACTCCAGGCACTATCTCGTCATAAGTCAAAGTTAAAACCACTTAAAAGGGATTACAGTCGCTATTAGATAGAAAAAGTTCATCTAGTTTCAAAATTGGCAGAATTAACATTCATTAAATTAGTACGAATTCGATCCAAACACGCTATTTTGATGTTTACAGTAATCACGAGATACTCTCATTGTAAGTGAGTCTGACCTTTGAAAACTGACAGCCATATAAATTTTGTTGTAGTATCGATCCAATCATTTGTTTTTTTCGTTTGTTTCGATAATCCACTCATAACGAAGACAGGCAATTTGAGAAATGGTTGTTTTGATTGATGGAAGTTGTCTGACGGCCAAATCGGTGTTTAAAAATTAACGAAGCTGTTACAGAGTGCTCGTTTACTCTCGTTACAAGTAGTTTTCTATTCAGTTAAATTGATGCATCGTTTCTAATTTGAATGGGAAATTACATTTGTTTATCGTGCAAGATTCTTTTGCAAATCGCCTAAAGTCCATCAACGATTGAGTGTCATCAAGTGAATAAATCACGACTGTTTTGAGTGATTTTTTGCCGTCGATCTCCAGCATAAATTCTAGTTTTTGTTCGATTAATCGATACAACGCCGACTCGGAGTTGAACCAATAATAGACTCTGGTACATTGTAAATTTCAATAGCTGTCCTGTCTCGATAAAATATGGTGTATTTAAGATCAAATTCGGTTTAATGGGGGCTTTGTTGTTCTATTCGGCCACATATGGTGCATAATGTTCATTTTATAGTCAGATTAGAGAGACGGCGACATTTTGTGTCGAGTTCGCTGACATTTAAAAGTTAATTTTACGAAATAATATATATCTGGCAAATGTCCATCGTTGCTGTTACGATGATATTTAACAATAAACTTGGAGCTTTTCATGTCGAAAAGCAACAGTTGATGCATTACAATATCATAACAGACCACAAAAGCTCTCGCCTGTTTTGTTACTGTCTATATGTTCCGCTCCAACTGTTACTAAGCGAAACTTATACGCTTTAGAGCTTTGAGCTGGAACTTGGTGAAAAAAAAGAGGTACTAATAAAATAGAGCTGACGCAGTTCAGTTTGGTTGATGGCTATTGAATCGATCATGGAGCGACTGATAGTGGAGGACGAAAATAAAAATTACTAAAATTCCACGCAATCACCACGAACTGAAATGAGCTTTCACGACAAACATCCGCTCTATAGATATAATTGCTCCACGACAGTCTCTATTCTATCGTAAACTTCGCCTTACGTAAACACAAAATTCTAATTGTTGTCTCATTGTAGAACTTGGATATTTACAGGCTCTTGAAGTAGACTCGAATAAATTGCACGACTTCATCCTTTTTGATGCAAATCTGAACGATTCATGCGAATATGGAGTAAGGAGCTATTTCGCACAATCTAAACTAGAACACGATCCAGATTCGAGTCAGAGTGACAATAAAATTAGCCAATTATCGCATGCCAAGACCTTTCTCTAATATACTTTCCATCTACACCATGAATATGATCGACTATGACGAAAATCCGCCTTTATTGCAGACAGAAATCGCGAATTAATCAAGAAAATTGGCTTATTATAATCGAATTGGCTGTGTTAATTCGATTGGCGTCGAGGCGGTCTTATTCTCCGATCTTATAATCCACCCTCTCGCATCTATTTTACACCCTGTGTGTAAAAAAAAGTTCACAACAAGTCGACTGGCTTTCGCCAATATTTGTATAGTGCTTATCGAAACATCTTCGCTACGTGCTCGAAACTCGATCAATGTCGCTTAATATGGGAACCGTTTAGTTCACTAATAAAGCACAAGACTTAATCTATGTACTATAATTCTATAGATTGCCTTGTAGTTGTTGTATACAAAATTGTTTTGGACTTTGTTAACATAACGAGGACTATCCGGCCAGCATCCTGTACAACATAAGGCGAATCCTTCGGGAATTCCGCTTGTTACGAGTCGTAAATTGTCGCCGACCTTTTCCTCGATTCGATCGCAAAACGATTATTGTGATGAATACAGAATAACATTGAATTAAACTGAACGAATCCATTTTAACGTACGGAATTGCTTAAAGTGGATTTGCCGTCGTCAAAGTAGACTTCTTTCGGTCGTATTTTGATCAAATCTTCGCCAACTGATTCTTTTTTTGTGTTTTCTGATTGCTCGGAAAACACACAAGGGGCGCATATTTTATTTCGTCGGCAAACTAGACGACATCGGAAAAAACGGTTCATGTTACTATCGAATATTCAATTCGGTTTATTCGCAAAAACGTCGAGGATGTGGAATTTCCCGATTTTGTCATGCGAAATGAATAAAAGTGGAAATATTCGTTTTGAGTGCAATATTCGGTTGTTGTGTGTTATTGGCTGTTTTTCCATCTCGATTTGACAACTGAAAGCGAAACTTTAATTGTTGGAAATATTGAAATCGGATCGATGAGAAGTTTTTCTGTCGCCTAGAGATTTGAAGGGGAATCTGCACATTTTTAACAAGCGATTTCTTTCAACAATCGTCAATATTTATGGGAATTCATGGGGAATATCGGTGCGGATTCGAGGCACGTTCCGAAATCATGTCCCGCCGCCGTCACATCGATTGACCGTTTTTACGGAATGCTCTTCATCAAATTCAATATTGTCTAATTCAACAATGGCGCATTTATTTCAAATGTTGTTCGAATAACATAGATTTTTAAGCAGTTTGGCGTACAGTCGAGCCTTCGAATCGAGCAAATATTCCCAACTAGTCCGGATTTTTATGGTTTATAGACTGAAAATCATGCTCGAGTCTAGTTTTTCTGGTCAATCACGATCACGACTATAACTATAAAATTGCCATCAACCAAGGCAATTTTTATGTAGTGCAAATTTGTGTGGACTCTCATAAAATCAAATTTTTATCGGAATCTATAATCGACGCTTTTAATGAAAAGTAACTGAAAATTTTCGAGTTTTTTCCGAATATAATTCAGCTTGACAATTAGATATCGGCAGATCGACTTGATTATTCTCTATTCAGATTCGGCATTAGTTTGCGTCAATTCTTGTGGATTCACAAGAAGCTTAATTAATGAATTAGCTCGACTTTCACGTGGAGCAGCTCGGTTATATTCCGCAAAATATACCGGTCGGAAGTGACTCCCGCAACGTATTCTCTAGAGTGTCGAGTTAATTCACTTATACGGAACGAATTAATCAGAATTACGAGCTACAAACAATAAGAAAAACAGAGCTGAACTAGTACAAGTTGTATTTTATTTTTGTTAGTTCAGACTGAATAATTATCAAGCGAATTCGTGCTGTACCGACGATATTGGGAATAAAATTTGTCTGGAAGCCGACAAATAAACTTCATGCAACTATAGTAACGAAGGCCGATTGGATTGTTCTCTCTAAAAAGGAGTATTATTTGAATTACAACAAAATCGGACAAATTCCGCTACAGCTCGTTATCAGATGATGAATACCCCATTCGCATTCAGGTGTAAATCCGATCCTGAAGCTGTCCAAATTACGGATATGCCTCTAGCGATGAAGGCTCACGAAATATTGACGTTTTTGTCCGTAACATAATGATTTCAAGTTTGGGTTCTATGTTATTGTTGAGATGAAAGAGGAAGGGTCCTCATCAATACGACCGAAACTTATTATCCTCCCATCCCGATTCAACTGTTTATTTCCAACTATTCTAGATAGAAAGGCAGGATTTGTTCGAGAAACTATACCTGCGAATCTCCGCATCATAATCTGTGAATTGAATTTATCATTAATTGACGTCTATTTGATATTAGTACGATCAACAACTCTACTAATCAAATTCTACCTGAACTTGTTATAAAGCACATAACTTTATACAAATTACACTCCCTTCTAGTCCTTATCTATCAACGATAATACAACATATTTTAGGATTCATCGATTAGAGTTTGGATTTTTTCCGCAAAGAATCACGAAATTGGATGCGAATATAATCGAGTGTAGAAATGGCGGAGGCGCCGGGCGAACGCTATCGGGTTTCTACACTCGATATGACAATTTCACATATTAAAGAGTTTTTCCAGATGGAATTCTGACAAAAATCTCCAGATTCTATGCTGTTCACTCAGATTTATCACGTCTTGAATAAATAAGTATTTGTTGTGCTTTTTTATTAATTCAACTCTACATTTATGGATTTGTTGTTACGGTCGAATATTCACCGGACAATACGGCTGAGAATAATATAATCGACAATGGTAGTTCCGACAAGCTGTCATGTTATTTACATTGAGAACTTCTACAGTTTCGACCGAAATTGAAGTCGATAATAAAATATTCACAAAGGCTCCGATTGTTGATAGTCGACCCGAGTTTGTTGTATTCCGACAATAAGTCGGTCTTTTATCAACAGTTCGAGATTATTTTGCGGTATATATGACTCGTCCAAGCTTCTATTATCAATTTTGTACAATTTCGAAATTAGCAACCTAATATCAGGGCTATTAAGCGAACGTCTTATCACAGATACTCTGTATACTGGTAACTATGATTTATATTACCCAATAACTTCTGACCCTGTTGGTATTATCAGATAATTGCCAAGATGTGTTTGGCGTCATATATCATCCGGCTCTTAAGGACGTTTACTTTTGGCTCTATAAACGAGCGAATTAATTCAGATTAAACACAAGAAAAAAAAACAGAACGCTATAGTTATACTGCATTAGAGGAGTTCTTCCAGAACAAGCTGATTATATTTAAAATTCTGTGAGATAATTGAATGATTCTAAAATAGAATTTCGAGCGAGATACAAGAGATTTTCCATTACTGAATCCAATCTCCACTCGAATTACTATAAAAATTCCCAATTCTAAATTATACCAGACTTTCTTTTATTGTATTCATCGACTAGTTTAGGCTAGATTTTGAGTGGCTTTAGACGAGAATCTTCAGCGATAATCGCGAATACAACTGGTTCTCTAGGGAAATCAACGCAAAAATACCGAGAATCGTTGTTTTAGCGTTATAGAAAACAAAAATAGTGTATTATTGTCGATAAAAGCAACTTTCACTCACCATTATCGACAATTGTGTCAATATTGAGCCGTATCTTGTGCTTAACGAAACGACCACAAACAACACGATTACCCCATTAGTATCGGGACTTGTTCTTTCTAAAGATACAATTGACGCGTCATCCCCATTGATGGACCATCAAATATCGACATGGTACGCTTTAGTTGGCTGGGTTTTGTACAATCGAGTGTTGAAATCGCTTTTATTGATGGTTATAAATGGCTGGAATTTGCTGAACACTCGTTTTTCGATAAACTCATCGTTCAACGAAACAATAACAACAATACGTTCAGTATCTGTAATGAAATACAATTTTTCCCACGTTCTATTCAATTACCGTATTTTTCTTCACGTTGAATAAACGTTATTTTACGGCGAATTTTCGGGTGTTTGGGTTCGAACATATGGCCACTAGAGCAAATTATCAAATCATAACTATGTTAGAAACAATTGAAATAGAATGCTAACATGGGAATGCACTTAAATTAGATCGAGATTTAATTATATCAACATTCAACTGTTTTCTTATTGCCTTTAATTATAGTTTGATTATAATAAAAGGGAACCGCTAACATCTAGTTAGTTTCTCGAGTAAATTCAAATTATCTTGAAAGGATTAAATTCTAATTTCTCAACAAAACGAGGAAATCTCCTTGTTCTCCACCGAACACGTTGACAACCGACTATAATGCAGCTTTTAATTAGAGCAAAAAAATATCGACTAAATCAATAACGCCACATGTACGATTTTCGCCCTCTAATAAATTGAAGTCGTCTATTGACGTAGAAATATCCGCCAACGTTTTTTTTTTTTTCGATTTGAATTATTCAATCTAATCCATTAAAGCGACTGAGTGATCAACATCTAACATCGGTTATTTTCACAATATTTACATCGAATTGTAAACAGAATTCATCTGCAAGGTGGAGATATTTTCCGCCGAGTTTGCCGCAACGTGAAATTTTGTTTACATTCCCGAAGACAATGTCGGATGGAATTCTGAATATATATCTAGACGCAAACATTCGAGATCTGTAAATATGAGGAGAGATCTATTAGAATTAAGCCCCAATGACAGACTTCAATCGAAATTTGAAGAATAATCCGGGAAAAAGCGCAAGAGAATCGAATATCCAGCTATCGGAGCCCCTATTCATCCACCGCATACAATAAACAAATACTCCGAACAAGAGGAAAGATCCGCCCCTAAATACGAGTTTATGTTGTTGTAATTGGACAAGTTGTATAACTCGACTATAACAGCAACTTGAAACTTCCATGAAGTATAACGAATATCTGGATTCATACTCGACTTGTTCTAATAAAATGCGAAAACCTTCCCAAAAACATCCGAATATTCCCGCATTCTATCTTCAAGCGTCATAAAAACAAACAATATCGACGAAATTCATATCCAACGAATCGGGAAATTCACAGAATTCCGCAGCAAAAAAACGACAATCATCTTAGAGATTCTAAAATTCAATTCAACGTTCAAATCGACTATTATGATTATTATTAGAGAATTTACCAACTGGTTGTTGGTTCAGACTATAATTGGAAAGTCTCAAGTGCATTTTCTGTTGTCAGAACAATTCTTAAGAACTTTAAATTCATCAAATTAGAGTTAATTAGGGAACGTTATTCACGATGGCAAATGCAATGAGACCCCTAATTGAGTTGTGAATTTTCTAATTTCCCAATTCTCATTTTACAGAATAGCTGGAAAATTGCCGAAATGGAACGATAAATTTAGGTGAGTCCGAAAAAAAAACACGTCCGATTGATCAACTGTTTTCGCTCGATTTCAACATCAAAAGAATTAATAGAGATCAAAATTTCCCACTTCAATCAATAATAAACGTTAGAGCTATCGAGAGATGTTTTCGATAATAAATATTTCGAAATTTCCACTTTAGTGAATATCGTCTGTGTTGAAAGCGCTTATTAATATTTACACGATCGCATATTTCTATTATTGAGAGAATTTCCTGGAAACTCAAAACATGTGGCTTTTCCTCGATCTATTAATAGCGCAAATTTAATGACATAATCTCTGATACAATGGCCTAATTAGTTTTTATCAATGTCGTCTGATGGATCGCTCATAATTGCAGTGCATTGATTTAATGGACTTTAATGAAGTATTGATAATAATCCCACAATATGCCTGATAAGATAAGATTACAGCTTCAATAATTAGTAGAACAGCTCACGGCTCTATTTAATTAAAAATTTAGCTGAAACACAGCCATATTAACGTCTAAATTATTAAAAATCTCGCTTACAAGGGAGTACACTTTGTGAAAAAGCAATCCAGTTTTACAACGAGCAAATGAGATTTTGTTGCTGTGTAAACTTTTGCGCTTCCATTAATATTTGATGGTCAAATTTTATATGGTTTGATCATCTCGGAATAATGATCACCGGAAGAAAAAAACCAGCTTGTTGATCTCACCGCCGATGAAAATGTCCCCAATTTGGCATTTGAGGAAGTTCTAAAACTTCCAACTTCCAAACCGAAATTGAAAAGACTCGCATTCGTGCAAACTTCCCCAATTTCATTTATGATACCTGATTGCGAATTCATACGGACCGAATTACTTTATTTTCGACCGCAATAAATTTATTTTGTAATTTTGCAAAATTTATACATTTATTCGAGTACGTGAAATTGTCCGAATCAGATACCGACTGTGATTAGTGGCGTCGAATAGGAGGCTAAGTCGGAATTGAAGTAATTTCGAGATATTTTCATCAAAGGGAAAAATTCCGCCATAAAGTATCGATTGTTGTGCGCCTCTCATTCCAGTTGTGTTGGAGCTATATTTTTTTTAATCGACAGATTGTAGATAAAAGAAACAAATGATCACAACAAACGGAGAATAGAGTACGAAATACAACAGGGAATGGAGAGAAGTTAGAACTGGGGGCGAAAAAGATACTAAACTACAAAGAATCGAAATGAAACAGCGACTTCATTAGGAGTTTCATCTGGGCTTCGTTTTTCAGAAACCGCGTTTTAATCATAGCTGATAACTCGAAATTGATCGTCGTATTGGCTTGAAGATGGGCGAGTTTTTCGTGAAAATTGCCGTCAATCGAGCCGGATGACAGTTTTTCGTGTGTGAAACTTTTATATTGCTTCAGTATCCTTTTTTGCCTTTTTACACAATAAAAACCGATATAGCGCCATTTGTTGCGATCTCAAAGCTTTCCAACTAGGCCCGTAAAAAAATAATAAATGTTGCGTTTTTTTAGGGGCGCAAAAAAAACAGCATTCGGCACCATTTTGACGACATTAATCAAAATTATTTGACACGATCTGTTGAGTGTTGATTTGGGTGTTGATAAAGCTGCTTGAAAGTCGTTCTGGAGGCTCCTTTCACAACGAAAATAATAAATAAAGAATGGAGGACACTTTCTGTATTATGTCGCTTCTATGTCGTTTACGTTCATTGAAATTTATTATTGCATGACTAGTTTTATCGACGTATTATGAATACAAAGAGATTCGAGTTTACGGTCAGGAGATCTCTGTTGGAAGGCTTTGTTTTCGGTCAATCCATTACAACTTGTTCTGGAAAATGATAAGATTATTGTAGTTGTCGTTTGAGCATCAGATCCTTGGGAAATTTCACAAAGATCTCGACTATGAATTGCATTGTAATCCGATGAGGAGTTTACGTTTGAGAAATTCATACTTCTGTTAGCAGAGAAGCTTCCGAATTTCGCATAATAATCCAGACGGTTTGATATCGTTATCATTATTTATATTGGGATCCATAGACGAGTGATGCGAATAACTTATTCTATTGTGGTTGACTGTGAATTCTACAAGATAAATTCAGATCCATTCGACGACTCTTAATCTCTTTCATCATCGTGAACTCGATAAAATTCTCGCGAATCATCCAAGCGAATCAAACACATAATTGAGTAAAAGACTCGTAACTCATTTCCACTTGTCTATTTCGTTCAACATTTGTGATATTCACAGATGAAGCTTTCCAACTTATCGTCAATAAAATCTCACAAACTTGATCAACAATCCAATATCGATCTAATGATTCCATAAATTACCGATTTCAAAGCTGTGACAATGTCGCGAATAACTCCAATTTCGCTCGACAACTCTATTAAGTTCAATCATAAATTTCACATTTAAAATTTACGTCTTTAATTTTTGTTTTTGTTTAGAAATTAATCGGAGTCTGGGGCATGGTAAAAATTACAGACCGATAAATTCAACGAAAATAATTATGCCGTCATTGCAATAAATTCATGTTGAAATTGAACTCGGCTCCGGGGGTAGCACGAATGAGCCGAATATAAAGAGAATTCCGAAAATAAAGAGCAGTTGGTGGTTGTTATACCATATTTTAAAGGGTTGCATGCTGTTCGTGTTATCAGTGGAAATTCGTAAAAGTGTCGATTTCCGCTATTGATAACATAAGGTCGGAGGCTGCGACGATATTCGATCGATAAAGGGTGTGTCTTCTGCTATTTACGATAACGACGATTTTGTCGATATATTATTAGCGTATTTCTATTGTTTTAATCTCCGAATACCTGTTGATTTTGCTGAATTTGCTCATTTACAATATTTCGAAGCACGCTACTGGACTATGTTACAATTTCTGTGGATTATTGACGATGTCGTACAGCTATATTTCAATTTGAGCTCGAGTTCGTTAAAATTCCAGTTGTTTTCCTGTCGTCGGTTCAAGTTGATTATAATTCGACAACTATTGTTTTTTGTTGTTTTTTTTTTTTTTTGAATTTTGTTTGTTTTGATCGAATTTCCTGCTAGTTTTACAAGTGTGAACTGGTGCTGACTTTGTGAAAATACGAGAACAAATAAATTTCTTCTCTTTCAGTTTTCTAGCCGGGATCAATTGATTACTAGTGGCAGACGTGCTCTTTCGTCGAAAAACTTTTAAAAGCCCGAAGACAGATTCTTGTAAAATAGACCGACCAAATACTCGATTCAGTAGTTTGCGATTTTTCTAGCTGTCAGTTTATTCGAATAAAATTTCCGATACAACTCGAAATTTTGCTAATTGACAACATCAATTTATATTTCCCATTGATTATTATTTATCGGTTGTTTTTCTTTACCTATTCGACGAAGTATTTGTTTGTCGAATAAACGCGCATTTCTGATACTGAAAGAGGGATAGAGATGTAAACAATCGGTCTGTGTGTTTTGATTTTTATGCAAATCTCGGATAAAACCTGCTCGTCTGAAAAGTGCGGAAATTGAATTTCACAGATCCACCAAATTCAATCAATTTCAGGACGAAAATTTCCCCAAGAAATACGATTCCCAATTAGACGTATATTCTATGGGATCCATTCCAATAAACTACGTTAAAAATCGATCGAACAGAAGACTGTTTGATATTGATTCTGGTCATGTTTCGAGTTTTTCCGGCTCAATAATCATTAATTGTTGTCGTACAATAGGAATTCTTGTTATTCGCATTTTTATCCCTTCTGTCGACGCAATCGACGCAATCGACGCTTGAAAATTCGAAAGTTTCGCATGGAAATTGGCCCAATGCAACGTCGGTTCATCAATCCAATCAAATTTGAAATAATTATACGAATCAAATTTTAGCTGCAGTAAATCCAATGACTGAGCGATATCGGCAATTTTGGTGGATGCGCCGTTTGAATTCTAAATCCAATAAATATTCACTCTTCTTATAAATTAACGGTTGAAATGATGGTGATTATTTAGCGGAATATCAACAATTCGAGCTTAATTATGTAGGATGGAGTTTCTAGTTTGGCTTCAATATTAAATATAAATTTATTAACTCCAAATGTTTGAATTAATTCATTCGTGCTAGGAATCGGTGGTTTCGGTGCGAGATTATTGGGAAATTATTCATCATTCTACTGTATATTGGTAATGCTTGTAGAAGTTATTTTATGCGGATATTATTCGAGTTCATCACCATAAATTGATATGTGAACAAATACCCCTATAATAACCCAAATCTTGTTTATAAATTCATTTAATAACAATAAATATATACAGTATTTAATCGAATATTTCTCATTGTTTGCTGTCCACAACATTTGACATGGATACAATAATGGAACCAGCCGGTAGAAATTTATTCTGGAACATCTCAGATTCCGTCCGCCAACAATAATCACGATGATAAATCACCTGCGACATTCCCGACCTCAAACTCACTGTGGCCAGATTAAATCATCTTTGTACCAACGAAATCTGTTCGGTTGAGATGCTTTTAAAATTAATTAGAATTTATGTATTCGCTTGTAATGTTTGTTTGTCTGTTACAAATGTCCCAAAGTATGACTAATTCTGATTTGTACCAAACAAGAAATTGTCCCAACGTTTTTATTGTGTTGCAGTCCGGTCGTCTAGTGGAGGACGGTGATGGGTTGTTTCACCGACCCATCGTCGACCGACCGCCCACAACCCTCCAGTTGCTGGGGTGGCGCCATTCTCATCATCCTGCAAGCCACCGTTTCGTGTACGTCTCTTCAAGGTAAATTTCACATTCGCTCAATTGCAGAATTTAACTCGATTCTTTACAGCGCTCTACCATTTTCCCCATGCTGAAAATGCTACATCTTTAGAGAGTGTTTATGGCTGTTTGAACTGTTCCGAGTCATTTATTGTCGAGAATGAGACTCTGTCTGTCAATGGATCGAACAGTACGGCGGAGGACGATGTTCGAGGCGAGCCGTTGGCCGATCTCATTCTCATGGGAGTCTTATCAGTCGTTCTGGGTCTCATGATATTGGTCACGATCATAGGTATATTTCCAATTGTTTTTTAGCAGAATAAACTTCAATGTTGTTTCAATTAACTGAGATAATTTAGGATTTGGGAGTGTTTAGTTAATCGAGACTAAATGGAGCCAAACGGATCTCGGACGAATTAACGAGCCTTGAAAACGTTTACATTTCCTGCCGTTTTTTCAGCACGACAAATTCGAAAAATGATCGCATTATAAATTTTTCGAAATTAATTGATCCGCATGGACCACAAGAAACACGATTATATAACCTAATGATTCCGAATCCGGCCACAAATCACAATTTACATTTCATGAATTACCGTGTTGAATTTTATTTGTACAAATTCACGCGAACATATCAACATGGCTCACATTAACAAATACCGAGCGGTATTCCGAATTAATGTAAGTGCAGATGGGGTGTTTTGTAGTTTTAAGGGCTCAAAACCGCCAACACCTGTTCCATTTCGAATTCCAGCCCTAATCTGGCCCAACCATAACATCCACTTTGACAATCTTGATGTGCTTATCGTCGAGCAAACGTATTATTGTCTTATTCCGTAAACATCAACAATTCTATGAATTATTTAGGCGTCGAAATTCCGCTTTCTCACTTCAAACAACCACAATTGAGGAAAATACGAGTATTTTCAATTTTCTTTGGAAATTCGAATGCAATAAGCAATTTGTGTTTAACAACAAACAAAAGACAACAATGGAAACTGTCACGTGGAAATTGCATTGGCGATTGTTGCTGACTTGGTGAAATTGCAGACAATTCAAACCTGACAAACAATTGAGACTATTGTTTGTTTTAGGGAAGGAACTTGGTTGAATTATCGCACAAAGAATTCAATTTCGAGGCGATTGTCTAATTGAGAGCCCGATTAAAATTCCATCCAAGCTCGGAATTTTGATCTGTTTAGTTTTTTTTTTTTCCATCAGTTGTGGAAATGTGATTTATTGAACTGGAAAATTCGGTTCGGCTGTCATCAACAGTTGTCTTGAAATTCTAGTTCCGCCCGTTTATTCAATGTCGTTATTATTGTCGATTCGATTCGATATAGAAGGAAATTTTGATGATTTGTTTCAGGCAATGTTTTCGTGATAGCCGCCATTCTGCTAGAAAGAAACTTACAAAATGTCGCCAATTATCTGATTGTATCTTTGGCCGTTGCCGATTTGATGGTGGCATGTCTCGTGATGCCTTTAGGGGCCGTTTATGTGGTAAGTTTCGTTGTAGAATAATAAAACCGCCATAAAAAAATGTTTGTTGATATCGGAATAGTCCCGATAAAAAGCTGTACTTGTTGTTTTGGCATAATTAAATTCGGATAGAATCGCGACATTCGCAGTTTGGCCAACTATGATGGATTGACTTGCTATGTAAATATCGAGTTCAGCATCTACTCCCTGTCATAATTGCGGTTTCGAGCTTATCTCCAACTAAACGACATCATCTATTGATGATGTTCTAGAGTACATTGTTTCACGTATGAATAACGAGAGGCTACACGTGCCCTATTAGAAGGCCGATGAACCGCAATTTATCCGTGTTGTATAGAAATATCCGATACGGGGGCCCTTTCAATATTTTATCGAATAGCACAAAATGATGAAATAGAGAGCGGCGGTTATTGTGGGAAAAAATCACTCGACCAGGATCTAGGTCATGGTATTGAATGTTGAGCCTTATAAGATTTTCTATTGCCGGAGAAACTAGAATAATATGGTAGGAAAGTGGGGGATAAATGTTTTCCGTAACTATAAAACTGATAAAGGTAGGATCGAAGAATGAGAAAAACGTTCGTTAATTCAGTACGGCCAGGATAATGGCCATCGACTATTGGCCAACATTCTAGTATGTTACCATTTGCGAAGCTCGTGTTAAATTCCATTAACCAAATGGACTTTTAAAACAATGCGGCGCCGGATAAGACGCTTGATGGATGCAAGATAGAATAGCGAACCGTACTCTACAACCTAGGACAATTCTGTTTAGTTTAGTTGTGTAAATTTATATCACACACTCTATATTCTGAACAGATAAATTGCCTAGTCAACTCTACGTTAACATTTATCAAATTAAATTCACCAACAATGCAACTTGGGCCATTATTTCAAATATCCACAACATAGGCTTTACGAGTCTTTAAAAGTTTTCCCATTAAGATATATTATCGGTGGTTTTATTTTATTTTTGATAAATCGCCAGCCGCATTTTTCTGGTTCGTTTCACCTCAACTTTTTGCAATCTTTATTATAAATTCCCCCCAAGATTCTTCGACTTTCATCCATTCACTTTGGCCGCAATAAAAAATTGTTGCACTTCGATCTTTTTCCCACAATAGTTTCAATATTGAAATCCGACTCCCACTCCTCGAAATACACGCACAAAGCTCAATTCCCATCTAATCGTCGAGTATTGCTCCAAGAGCACTCTCTGTTCTTGTAATAAACCGCAATTGAACTCGAACAAGACCGAGATCAAAGTTGCTGAATCAAAAAATGAATCTGAACTGGATGCACCCGATTCGACAACTTTCTGTGAATGAAATTCGAAATTTCGTCAAAAAAATAACTTTCCGATAATTCAATCTGCGAGTTTTACCGGTATTCCCACCGGAATTATGCAGCCGTATATGAATAATGTATGCAATAATGTGAGGCTCTTGTTAAAAATTTCAAAAACTCATCAGCATCGAAATCCAATAATATTCAATAAAGGGTAGAAACAATATGGAAATTCGCTTGATTCCGTATCAAAATTTCAACTTTAAATTCGCTCATTCGAATTTCAATGATAGTCGAGAGAATTGAGCAACTTGTTCGAATCGGTATCAAGTTTGAGATTAGGTTAACTGAAAAATAATAATTCGAAATATATATATTCTGCATATGCGGAATAATTTTATTTACGTTAAAGTGCCATTAGTTCGGATGTCAAGTTAAATTGAATTTCTCGTCGAATGGCTGGTACTCAACTTTTTAATACTCGAATGTGGACTATCAAGAGTCTATGAGGTTATATGACACATCAAAATGCAATGCACCTCTTTTATCTCCCTTGTCCCATAAAAATTCCAAGTTGACATTTGAAGATTATTCGTTTAGATGTTGGAGAGGACTCAAGAGACTATTTATTTCGTCGTCAATACACCGAGGAAAACGACAAATATTGCAGCTATTTTGAGCGGCTCGTCCAGCTGATGAATCAAGAAAAAGTAATTATTTTGACAATTTGTCCGCTTAGTTGTTGATCTTGACGCAGTTTCGGGTGTAAAATTCCCAAACTTCCAGATGAAACTGTCATCTTTTCCAGATATGAAGACAAATTGCTGATTTGGTTCATCTAAGGGCACTAAGAGGCAGCTTTCACGTCCTTGACTGCCTGTCAAGATTATCACGTTAATATAAAATACATCTCTATCTCTCTTGTAAGATGGATATAGCTATATAAATATATACTTTAAGAAAAATTATTCTAAATTGCCTTTATCGACCATTATCTATTATTGTATGAGATACACGGACACGTCCGTACAAGTCTTTATTTTTCAACCGTAACATTTAAGCCTCTCCGCTATTATACCCCATTTATCAAGGTTCTGTTTCGCTATATATTTTTATTAAACTCTACCCATTCCTATAATATTCATCATAGCGGTATAACTCGAAAATTTCGATATTCCACCAAACTACATCAATTTTTATTTGAGGGATAACACGGAGACAGGTTGTTCCATCAAAATGAGTGTGAAAATATGAAAAATAAACTTTAATAGAAAATCTCTATCCACTATTGCCGATTAAAGACGATATTGTGCAAAAATGGTGGATGCGCCGGGCGAGTTTCTCTTTATTCCTATTAATTCTTGTGTATTATAATTTGTATTTTTCTTCATTTCGTCAGATTATAAACTGTTTTCCCCGGCATCAGTCAAGCGGATAATTGATTTTGAATTTGGAGAAAAGTCAACATGTCGATATAGATTTCCATCTAGAATTGCTCATGATTTATACAACTGGAATTTTTAACATGAATAGAAATATGGGCGTTTTGCATTAAATCTCATTCGTTATAAATTATGAAATCGATTCGATCGGAGTGTTATAAATGCAATATCTATAAATATTGTTATTAATTCCCAACCAGTAGAATATGAGGATTCGACTGGTTATTCATGTAGAAACAAAATTGAATTGAACTAGGGGATTTCTACTGTTATGGATAATTATCAGTTGGGGTATTATAATTGTCATGATAACGATAATATATTTACAAACAATTAATTCCATTCGACATCGATATATCTTAATGAATAAAACTGTTCGGCTCATTTCGGCTGTTACATTATCGATGAAAGCGTCGAGAATTCCAAATATCCAATTATACACAATTCAAATTCTGTACGTTCGTTTATATCCTTTTTTCTAAAGGAATCAACATTAAGACGTGTATTTGATTGAAGTTTGAAGCCCGACCATCGTCTTATTACATCCTGAATTGAGCATAGCCGGCATTCTTCGGATTAAGGTAGAGATCGAGTCGGATCGATCAATAAACGGATAAATAGAATGGAGTTCGGTGCGAGCAACGACAATGATGGAAAGAGTGTAGGTGTGGAAATCGGAAAAAAAGAGGGTCGAAAAGCGTCTATTAGCATACTTGGAAAATACGAATGCTCAAATACCAGTCACGAACTTTTCGCGAAAGGGGAGAACTCGAACGTGTTTCGGGAATTTTTAATGTCGCCGAAAATCAATAACTGATCGATAATAATGACCGCAGTTGTGGTCGATTAGAGGATCATCTTCGAAATAGTTCCCGAACGAACTTCATTCGATTTGTTGTAAATTAGGGAGTGATACCGGTAGTGGTGTCAATTATTATTGATTAATTCCCAATTTGGGGACTCATCGACAATAGGTCACGAAGTTCTGGCCTGTTTCGAGAATTTCTAGTATATTTCGTTATAATGCCGAAATCTAATAACTGGCACATGTGAGATTTTCCAAATATTAAAGCAATATAAATTTTCACAATCTGCTAATAAAACCGATTTTATTTAGAGACTTTGTAATAATAACAGAACACCAGTTCGGCTTCTGTCTAAAACACATGCATACTACGCTATATTTATATATAAACATATAGACCGTAATCGCAACATATGATAAACATCTTCAAATATCTGTACATAAATCCTGTAGGATTATATTACGAAAATAACTAGGAGAAGAGACAATTTATTCGCGGAAAAACGGCTCTCCATTACTCGAAAATTGACGTGCAAATCTGAACAATTTACTTTCAGATGTTGGAATTGTCACAGCGGAAAAGCCTGAATTAATGTCTCTATAAAAAAAGATTGATAATCCTGAAACGTTAAAGTGTTGCTGAATTGTCGCAGAAAGATGCTCGATATAAATGGAAATACCCGGAACAATCGTCAACGTATAAGGGAAACCCTTCAAGAGGAACCCAAAATTTCCACGCAACAAACTCACAGTATCGAAACAATTGGTTATATATTCGATGAACAATTCAAATAAGTTCATGGGATTCTAGTTGGAAACGCCTAATTTCTTACGATTTATGTACTGCCAAATTACACCGACTTAGCTCAAATTTGTCCCATTAGGAGAAAATTCATTTCACAACAGATCCAGTTGAAAATAAGTTACGACTGTGCACGTACTTTTTTATAGCGTCATTATTTATGGCGGCTTTCGCGAAGCCCCAATTGTAGTTCTTCTTCCGTAAATTTGAAAAAAATTATTTATCAATACTAGAATAATGGCTATTGTGTCTATGTAAATATTCGAGATTGCTCGTTATTCTCGTTGAGTGACTAAATGCACATTAAACTTCTAATTAGAATTTTACATTGACTTCCAGCTATTATAACAATGGGCGAGTTACACAATATTTGAAAAGCTGGCCCTTTAATATGCAAATGAGAAGAGAAACTCTCCAAGAAAACCAAACAAAAACAATAGCAACGAAGAACAACAAAAAAATTATACAAAAGATGCTACAGTAAATGTAGAAATGAAGGGACTGTATGCATATAGTTCACCATTACCTTTGATGAGATCCTGGAATTATTTCCCTTAACGATGGCCTTAATAGGAGAAAAACTCCAACTTGAGACCCGATATTAAAATCCTGTCCTTCGCACAATATCTTCGTTTTCTCCATTTATTTTAGTCAGCGGATTTTTATCCGAATAATATCGAAATTATGATCAAATCGAACATTTACAAACCGCAACCGTGTAACTGTTAATGCTACAACCCATGCGAAAGACGAAAAACAACCATTCGATGCGGAGATTTTAATCGACGGACAAAAAATCCAATTTATCTTGAATAGAATTAGAAAAGCAATTAAAAGTTGAAAGCGCTGCAACGAATTTTGAAAGATGTGTCAGTTGTAGGACGAATTCCCATTTCCAATCCGAAAAAATAACGGACGATTTATCCCAATTTACAGAAGAATAATTATTATTTTGTTTTCGTCTTCTCGTTTCAACATCGAACGACTGGAACAATCCGGATGAATTCATCTATTTTTGGATGATTGATTGAGAAACTGTTGTGGACATTTTCAATTTCGCAAAGCTCAACTTGAATCGGTTATTACACCGTTAATGATTTAATTTACATTTCGTGTGTCGATCAAAAAGTTGTGGCCTTCCTCCAGCTTCCAATGTTGCGGTTATAATCTTTGGTAGAGTTCGCTTTTGAGTTTACATCGAAGAAATTTATGAATGTTGCTCATTTGAACACATCTGATTTTGTATAATTTGAAAAGCCGCAACTTTTCGCTCGAATATACAAAGGAAAACTGATATCTAAGATTTTATGATTGTGTATATTTTCATTTGTTTTTAACGGCTCCCTCCAATTGCCATTCCAAGCGAAAGTGTCTTCAACGAAAATATAAATAGATTTATGCCGCAATTTCTTAATCGTTCTGTTGCAACATTCGCTCGAAAATTAAACAATTTTTGTTTATACAATGATTGATATTCAGATTTATAGTTCAATCAAAAATATTATTCATTGAATTCTAAATAAGTCCCTTCGTAGGAGAAATAACTGCTCGTTCAGTTGGAATTGCGAACTATAAGAAGTGTTTTAACGGTAGAATTATTCATTCAAGTCGGTTTTATTTGAGAACCGAAATGAGACTATTTTTTCAACACGACAGAGGACAAACAATTCCAACCAACATATTTTTTCGGTTTTATAAATATTAATAAATCCCGGCGACCCGTTTTTATATTCGTTCACAGTTCTATGTTTTTTTTTTTTTTTGTTCCACCGCGATTTAATATAACATTCAAAATTCATATATCCCATCCAGTTCGATTTCATACGGTGTGATTTATTCGCGACTGTCCATCAAACCGGCGGTCGAAACTTTTCCGACCTTTCAATAGACTGAAATCAATTGGTTTCAGTGTGCGTATTATTGGAAAAGTCCGATATATTGTCAAGAATATAAAGGGAAGATACGATCAATTCAAGTGACGACCATTTACTAGATTGTGAACAGTACCTGGAAACGGAACGGCAGAAATTCAAATGACATCGTTATTAATAGTCTCAGTCAGCTTCAAATTGATAGCTTTCTTTTATTGACAAAAAAAACAAAAACTAATCTGGAACTGCAATAAATCTAGTTAGCTTGTTACTATGACAACAGTTTATTTATCAATCGACAGTTGAATTGATTGTTGATTGTCGAATTTTTCGATATGTGGTGGGCAATTCTACCCCCGATGATTATTATCACGCTTGCAATGGCGGCACCCCATTATATAGCGATGGGTCTCAATTATGTGGTGATAAAGAATTTCTACCGGCGCGAATTACGTCATAAATCACAACGTATGCAATATTTACGTGATCGGCGTTTGGCTTACAGCCCCTATAAGATATTGGGGCTGGAGCAGATACCCGATGAGGAGCCCGACGATGAAACGGACGAAGCTGAACAAACGGGTCCAACTGGTAAGAAGCCCTAATCGCGCCAAACCAAATCACTTAAAAATTGTCTTAAGTCGAAACAATCTGTTATTATGTGGAAATGTATTTTTCGAATCAATAAAATCTTATCCAATTCTAATTGTTGAAAATTCAAGTTGAAGGACGCAAAAGATTAGAATCAACTAAGTTATCTTGGATTTGGAACGGGTAAATGGTTAATAATCAAAGTTGAGAACGCCTACAGTAACGAGATGATTAAGAAAAAAATAATGAAGGGGTGGGTTTTTAATAAAGTCGCCAAAAGCAGTAAAGTAAATAACCAACTATATTCATAAAGTTTCGCAAAGTGTCTTGATATTCATCAGACTGAGTGTAGCATTGAGAAATTAATAATTTCGCAACTTTCGTAAATTACCCCGCCTAAATGTTGACAATTTTCCGATACTCCATCATTCTAAATATAGAAATTCTCAAAATAGCTACGCGAATCGAATACGGTCCTGTCAAATGACGCAACTTTTTAAGGTGGAATAATAGGATTTTCTTGAGATCAATAAGGAAATGCGTGGAAATTGTTCTTGGACGTGATCTGAACCAGTATGCAGATATTCAAGCTACGAAGAAAATCTCGATTCATCCCCGATCTTGAGCGACTCAATTTGATCTGATCGGCTTTTAGTCATTTATTTCTATTAAAATAAATATTTGAATTGCCCATTTTCAAAGTTGTTAAACCAATGGCTGTATAAAACAAAGAACGATACTTTTATCGTTCATGAAAGCAATAAAAATAGCCCGGTCTCGATTGTAAATAATGGGAAATGTTGATTTTGACACAAGAAAATTCGAGAAATTCTCCAATATTATTGTTGCATTAACTCAAATTTCATTCGTAATTGTTGACGTATAATGGAGTATTGTGAAAGTTGTGAGATTTTATTCAACTCTCGGACTCCCGTCCTAATTGAAGGAGTCGATCCGTTTATTGTATTGAGACAAATTACTAAACTCTTAGACGAATGGATTCGATCCGATTATATTTATAACTCTATCAAACATTCAAGATTCTCATCTTTCTTGCCGTATTTCAACTTGGCGAAATTTGTAAAGTTTTCAGCGATACGCTATATATCGGAATTAATTTATTTAAAAACAAAAACAAAAAAATAAATGAAACAACAACCGTCTCCTATAGTTGGCGTATCGGAAAATGTAAAATTGAATTTTCCGTATGACACCTGCATCTTATTCACGAGATGATACAGTTGGAAAATCAAATTTGCGAAACTTTCCTCAAACATCATTGGAGCATCCCATCAATTTTCCAATTGGCAAAAATAGTGGCGCAACATATCCCATATTCGATACTTGAACAACTCAATTTCGTCGAAAATGGAACACGATTCGAAAACTAGATTCCAAACAAGTGCTCGAATGAAAAATTAAATGAATGTCGATCGAAAAATTTGATCCACAACGAAAATAATTGATGGAAATTCTGAATTGACGGTCGACTGATCGATGTCTTCCGGTAATCGGATTTTCGGCTGTAATGGCGTTAAACAAATGTGGATTTGTTGTTGAGCGGCGCATCCACCATTTTTGCGTGCTATCGATAATCTCGCCGTTTTACGATAAAATCATGCGAAATTGTTCAATTTGTCGGGATAAAATTACAGCCGGCTGTGTTAGGGGCGGATTTTACAACCATGTCACCCTTGTATATTCAGCCGGACGCCCACATTTCCCAAAAAAAAATAAAAAATAAAACTGTTGTTAGTTTATTCAATTTTGGTTGTTTTCTTTTTTGTGTTTTTCCAGATAAGCAACAACTGGATAATGGGGCCGGAATTGTGCGATATGTGGACATCGATTGATGTTTTGTGCTGTACAGCTTCTATTTTACATTTGGTCGCTATAGCGGTCGACCGATATTGGGCCGTAACGAATGTCGATTACATCCATACGAGAAATAGCCATCGTATCGGAATCATGATTATTGTCGTATGGAGTATCGCATTAGTTGTATCGTTAGCGCCGCAAATACCCCAATTCAAAGATCCCGATTATCTATATCGGATACAAGTTAAAAAACAATGTTTAGTTAGTCAAGATGTCAAATATCAAATATTTGCGACAAGTTCGACGTTCTATGTGCCGTTATTAGTGATTTTTATATTGTATTGGAAAATATTCCAAACGGCGAGGAAACGTATCCGACGCCGACGCGAAATGAAAGGACAAATCCTATTGAAAGTTGAGAAAACGAACAATAACAGTCGTGTACCGAAGAATTTCCTAAAGAAACGCCGTTTCCTGAAAATGAAAACCCACAAACAACAGTCATCATCGGAAGCTTTAGTATCATCAATGATAATGATCGAAGGCCAATCGACCACGACTATGGAGACTGTTGAGGAGCAAGACGAACTGCAAATTAACGGTAAACAGGAAGAAACAACCGCTTTCACCATAACAAAACCGGCGATAACGTCACAAACGGTTCCAATTTCGAATAATGTGTCACCGGAGAAATCGTCGACGGCAACAACCAATAACGGATCACCCAGCCATCAAAGCCACATCAGCGACATCAGCCGAGTATCCGTCTTTCTTCCTATTTCAATTAAATCGAAAATTAATATTTTGTCAATTTTCAGGTGGATGTGATGAAGGAATGTCCGGTGGCCGTTGATAAACTTTTACCGTCCAGTAAACGTGAGAAAAAGGAGAGTTTGGAGGCGAAGCGCGAACGTAAAGCGGCCAAAACTTTGGCAATTATCACCGGTGCATTCGTTATGTGCTGGTTGCCGTTCTTCATATTGGCATTATTGATGCCTTTATGCGGCAAATCTTGTACAATTAGTGATTATATTATGAGTTTTTCGTTGTGGTTAGGCTATTTCAATTCGACTTTGAATCCGGTGATTTATACGATTTTCAATCCGGAATTTCGACAAGCTTTCAAACGGATCCTGTGCGGCGGACATAGACGACATCGGTCAGGGGGTGGTGTTGGGATTGGTAATTTTCGATCCGGCAAAATCAGATAAGAATCCAAAATTACAAATAAAATATCGGCGACAACGAATTTTTTTATGTTTTAAGCGACTCGAACGGGAATTGAATCGACCATATCCGCTTAAAGATGTTGCATTTTCCTGAATAAAATTCCTTATCCAAAGCCAGATTTTCCTGATGTAAATATATAATAATATATGCATATTCGTTATAATACGGTAGAACAAGCAAAATTGTTCCCAACGACGCTACAATGTCTTTCTATATGTAATAATAGTAGTTTGTGGGAAGTGTCTTTTACAATAATACCGGAAATCAAAAAATATTACAACTACAATATCAAAATCGCGTTATTTTACATTTTTGAATATATAAATTTTGTTGTTCTAAATGTCGCTTAAGGTTAACATTGTTTCGGTGAAACGGGATATTTATTAAGCTATCAAGTATTGTTATTTTATAACCTGTAGAATTAAAATTTGATAAATATCAATAACACAATTGCGAAATTACAAATTTCCGTACAACAGTCGAATTAATATTTATCAAAGGAGTTAATCAAAATTTATTCTATATTTTTATAAAATTATGGATGATTTGATCGATCCGAACACACAATCACGACTGTTTCGAACAAATTCAGCCCTCCACAATGATCAAATCGAACGTTAAACGAGAACCAAATAGTTATGATTGTGTGCTATGGAACACAATAATAATAATAATATTGAAACAAAACAATATATGTATGTACATTTCAATTGTTTCCTGCATACGATATATAATTGAGCCTGTATATCTGTATGCAAGAAACGAGAACTCAATGTATTTGCAAAATATTATTATGAATCAAACCTAAGCGAATCGCAGGGTGCGCAATTCTATTATATTATTAAAAATAATAACAATTGAAAATTTTATTATTATCAACAAATAGGAAAACAAGTCTTCGATGTACTTATGTCATAGTGAATTTTAGAAAATTATCAATAAATATTAATAATAATAATAATAATAATAATAATAATAATAATACTAATAGTGTTGTTTGTTTGTTTGTTTGGAGAAATTGTTTAAATAATAATAATAATAATAATAATTGCTTTAAATTATCGATAAGATGTGAACTCATATTGTGATAATAATATGCGTTTATTAGGCTAAAGGTCCTTGAAAAGGACAGTTGAACTATTTTTCTGTTTATTTTTGAATGTTGTTGTAAATAATAGGAATTTATGCAATTTCGCCCATGCCCATCTAATATAAATAATTAATAATAATTATTATATTGTAAATATATAAATAATAATTGTTCATCAGAAACTGTGTTGAAACGTATCTATTGCAAAAAATAAATAATTATTCATTTAATCAAAGTTCATAGTTTGTTATAATTTCTTTTTCAGCGTCAAGTTCGTGTTTCAGTAATTTGAATGTAT